>QRFJ01000496.1:120948-320249 GCA_006176705.1 Cocos nucifera
TATCCAAGAACAAGTTCAAGCTACTCAAGGATACTCCAAATTGATAATGATCCATTTTCAAATTCATATAATTCAGATTGGAGTAACTGGAGCAACTTAATTTTTCTTGGACATCCCAACAGACTCAGGCTCAGACCCAAATTTTACTTGAGCAAAATTATCAAAATAGATCCCAATATCAAAATTATGCCTATAATAATGGTCAGCCTAGTCAGTTTATCCAGCCATCATATTATAATCAGCCCTTCATACCCACCTCCTCAACAGACCAATCTAGCTGATGATAGATTTAACCAACTTCAACAATTGATTCTGACTCAACAGCAATCTATCGCCAGACTAGAAGCTCAAATAGGATAATTAGTTGAGTCTAACATGAGGAGAGAACTAGATCAACTACCGAACCTACCAATTTCAAACAACCCACCTAATGTCCACCAACCACCTGGATTAAATTATCAATCTAATGTTTCATCTAAGAATCCCCAATTTGAGAATACCAAAGTAATTCCTGAACTTAAAAGCTATAGGATTCTTATGGACCCATACCAAGACCAGGTGAGAGAGGCTAGTACTGATGCTAGCCAAAATAAAAATTTAGAGGAAACTGGTTAGTACTGAGACTAACCACATAGAAGAACCCGAGCCAAGAATTAGTACTGATGCTAGTTCTAGTTTAAATGAGATAGAAAAAAGGGAAAAGAGAATAGATGATTTACCCGAGACTTATAAACCTAATGTCCTATTCTCTTCAATCCAAGAAGCTGGTTCTTCTTACAAAAATCAAAGAGGCATGTAATGAAATATCAATGGAGTTGTTTAAGCAAGATCACATTAATTTACCTCCAGAATTAAAACCGCCTTTAGTCACCATTCCAGCACCCATTGAATCAAACTTAACTCCTAAAACTCCATTCATGAGCATTTTAGAAAGAACAAATAGGAGAAATTCTTAATAAACATGGGTCTGAGAATGGAATCATAAAAATTATATCCCTAAAATTAATAATGAATATATCAATAATGGGATTATAAATCAACTTTCTGAGATTGGCAATCCAAAACCATTGGAATTTGTCAATCCAATATTCGACACAGGATAGTGAGCTGCATTGTGTCTGGCTGAAGACGGTAAACTTAGCGCTTGTTGGGAGGCAACCCAATATTTAGTTTTTATCTAATTTATCTTTTTAGTTTATTTTTTTTTTAGGATAATTTGAATAAGTTGGAGGGAGAGCTCAAATTTTCAAAGGCATGTGCTGGACCAAAAATATACTGAGTTAGGTGTATTCTTTCATGTTCTTTATTACATCCTTTATTTTTTTTTCTTCTCCATTGAGGACAATGTCGATTAAGTTGGGGGGAGAGAAAAATAAAAATTTTAAAATTTTAAGTCCTCGAAAAAGTTAGTATTTAGTATTTAGACACTTGATTATGCTTAAGAATCGAATTAAACTAAGCATTTTTAAAAGAAAATTGATGCACAGATTAGAGAATCTATGAGATATTGAGGAATCAAGTATTAAGAAAATTCAATAAAGAGTTAAGTCCTAGAACATAAAAATTTTTTCTTGGAGCATTTCTAATTATTTCTATACTAGCATCAAAGAAAAGTCTACTTTTTATAGGCTTGTGTAGGGTAACTATACGTTTCTTCATATAAAAATTTATTTTAATAAAATAGTTTTCAAGTACTTCTCACTGAGTAACCGGGCCTCTTTGCCTAAGCAAGCATTGAGTTTCGCGTCAAAAGGTGGGAAGGGCAAAGAAGCTCGTTGTAAAGCTAGTCTTAACTCGTAGCCTATTTGATTCGAGCTAGTAAGCCCGAGGGGTATTCTATACCTAGTGCCCTAAAGCCAACTGGTTTGGGAGTCATTGGCCCAAGACTCGCTACATGGATCAAATAGAAAGCTTAAGGAGTTAAGACACTCAATAGTGGTACAACATTAAAAAAAAAAAAAAAAACATTGGTTTCCACCGAGTAACCGGGTCCCATTGCCTAAGTAAGCAATGATATTTACGCATCAAAAAGTGGGCAATGTGAAAATAAAAATCAATAAATGAAGGATGGAAGTAGCAATACACTTGCCTATATGAAAGTTTAGACAAATCAGAGATAAAGTAGGATAATTTAGAAAAAGTTCTGAAAAATTTAATATTCTTTACTTAATTTTTCTATTGATAAGTATTAATACCCCAATGATATATCTCATTTAAGCTCTACTGAATATCAATGGCCATTTTGAAAATTGCTTAGGTAAAATTCGAAACTCTAAAGTTAAAAGGTATTTAAAACTAAATTCTTTCTTTACTCGAGGACGAGCAAAGCTTAAGTTGGGGGGTGTGATAAGCATCATAAATTCATCAATAAAAGTATTAATTTATTAATTAATTTATATTAATTTTTAAAAATTATTAATCAATTTATATATAATTTTTAAAAAATTCATATTTTTATTAATTAAAAAATTAATTAAAAAATAATAAAAATTAAAAAATAAAATTTTATTATCAATAGAAAGAGCTCATTTTTTTTATCACAACGAAATAAATTTTGAGTAAAACAAAGCTAAAATGGAAAAGATATGAATTTTTAAAGATATAAAATAAATAAAAATTAAATAAAAACGAAAATGGCTCAGCCAACTCCGTAAGTTGAGCCACTAAGCCAAGCCAAGCCATCAAAGCCGATTCAGCCATTTAAGCCATCAGTTGATCCATGATCCAGGCATGGACCGCCAGCTCAGCAGAAACCGACGAATCAGAGATTGACACATGGCAGACCTAGATACTTAAAGGGTCCACAGAAATTTATCACGGCTCATAGGATATTTTGGTCTTTTCACCTAGCGATAAGAGCACTGATTGGCTGTGGTTTGCGGTGCGGCCTGTCCACGCGGTCCATGAAAATAGTAATTGTGCGATCGGATGGCTGCGGTTGATTGCGGTCAAGATGACGGCGGTGCTTATTTCTGGGTTTGATTCAAATTCTATCAACGATCTGACGCGATCCGATGGCCAAAAAACCAAGTGATGAAGATCCAATGGTCCAGAATACTCCCGATGATGATCAGAACTCCTGAAGCATGATTTGTGGCCAGATTTCCTCCATCAAGCGCAATCCAACAGTCAGAAATTTAATCCGACCCGATCTGGACTGATATGCATCTGATTTTGATGATTTTTGGACCGTTGGATTTCTATTGAATGGCCAAATTTCACCAGACTTACCAGAGTCATATCAGAGCTATTTTAATTCAAATTTTATTTAGATTTTAATGATTACAAAGGCCATTAGTCCCATATTGCCTTTAGAAATAAATATCCAGCCCTCCTAACTCTATAAAAAGGATCTCAGGCCTCCAGAAATCAATGTCTCCAATCAAGATGAAGCTTTGGTATAGGACGAAGCCAGGCTATGGGTTAGAGGCTGCTTCAAAGCAACGGATGTCGAGAAGAAGAGTCGGGCTTCTACACCATCTTTCTACCAATACCGATCCAAGATCAGAGATCAGGCTATTTTATTCTTTTTAAATTTTATGTATTTAAATTTTAAAATTTTAATTAATAAAAATTTTATTTTTGCACTTTAATTTCTTAATTTTTATTTTTTATTATAATTTAATTTTTATACTTCAATTATTATTTTTTATTTTATTACAAGTAGATGCTAAGATCTAATTAGTAGATCTTAGTACCAAGTTTAAATTTCTGCATCTTTTAATTTTTAATCTTCCCACTTCACTTTTGATCTTAAAACTCAAATTCTTTTCTTTTTCTTTTCAAAAATCAAAGATTTCAAATCTAAAAATACTACCTTCCCTATGGATTCGATCCGACTCACTGCTATCTATGCATTTTCAATTATTTTAAGAAGTCAGATTAAACTGATAAATACGATGTCTTAATGACAATATTGCGTTCCTATCAACCATCAACTAAAATTCGTCAGTCACCAAAACAACCAGCAGATGGATGGTCTCCAGGTATACAATTTGTCGACCCAAATGTAAATCCCTACATACCACCACTACCATTCCTAGAGAGATAAATACAGCATCCAGATAAGAAATTTTCTAATTTTCTCAAAATTTTAAAGAATTTACATATTAATATTCCTTTCATAGATGCTATCACTCAAATGCCCAAGTATGCCAAGTTTCTCAAAGAAATCCTAACAAATAAGAAAAAGCTGAAAGAGCATGAGAGAATAAATTTGAATGAAGAATGCTCAGCAATACTTCAAAATAAATTACCACAGAAACTAAAAGATCCAGGTAGTTTTACTATCCCCTTAATTATTGGTAATTATAGTTTTGATAAAGTTTTATATGATTTAGGAGCAAGTATTAATCTCATGCCTTTTTCTATTTTCAGAAAGCTGGGTCTAGGAGAACCAAGGACTACCACTATTACTCTTCAATTAGCCAATAGATCCATCAAATATCCAAGAGGTATAGTGGAGGATGTCTTCATAAAGGTAAACAAGTTTATTTTTTCTATTGATTTTATTGCTCTTGATATGAAAGAAGATTATGATGTACCCCTTATTTTAGGGAGACCCCTTTTAGCTACTGAAGGAGCTTTAATAGATGTTCAACAAGGAAAATTAATTCTTAGAGTCCAAGATAAACAAGTTACTTTTAATATTTTCAAAGATACTAAACATCCTGATGATAATCAAACTTATTTTCTAATTGAGATTATTGATAATTTATTCTATGAAAATTCTGTAGAAAATAGATTTAAGACTATAAAAGCTAGCAATATCCAATTGAAAGAGGACTCGACCAAACATGAAAGTATTTCAATTGAAGTGGCACCAGATTGATCCACTTTAGAACTCAAAGAAAGTCAAGCTGAAGACTATAAATCAGAACTATTAGATAGGTTATTTTTTTTCTTTTTAGTTTTGATCATTTTTCTTTTCTTTTATTTTTCAGTAATTTGTTGTTTCTCTTTTACTGCTTTGGTGTGTATTTTCAATTTTACAGAGAAAAATCAATGAGAGCTCTAGCAAATTTTAAAGCTCCAAAGAATCAGATTGAACCAAATCAGGTGTATTTCTTCCTGTCCTTTATTGCACCCTTTATTTTTCTTTCTTCTTTAAGACAATGTAGAATAAGTTAGGGGGTAAAAAAAAAAAAACCATGTATCAAGAAGAAAATCTTGAGCAAGATAGACCGGACAAGTGATAAAAGATAGAATTATTTACTAATGAATGTAACAAGTTAAAGAAGTAGATTAGTTGGTCGACTTTTAGCAATCTACTTAGGTCATTAAAAGACTATTAGCACTTCTAATTGCACATGCACACTAACAAGACAAAGTAGGTATTGATTATAAGGCCAACCGAGAATTCAATTATCACTAAAAATTGATAATTAATATACATTCTAATCAAAAAAACTTGAATTTAAGAAAAAAGCTACCTGTCTAAAAATAAATGCAAAAGACAGAGTATATATGGATTGCCCAAAGCCTAGTAACTAGGTCTCTGCACCTAGGTCAAGTGTGAAAATTCATGTAAAATGGTGAAGGGAAGGCCAGGAAGCTCAGCACAGTAAGAAAGAAAAAAAAAAGGATAGTGTGAAAGCTACCTTAATTCATGAGTATAAAATTGAGAATGTATAGAAAATTGACCAAAATAGGTGATAAGAGAGAATACTTTTGTTCTTTTAATCTAACACTGAAATGCTAAAGTTAGTTATCATGAACACAAGTGCTATAGATTTTTGATATACTCTAAGAAAGCTTTTAATTGTATTGACTGAAAAATTTGCTTCTGAAGCTCAATGCTTAATTAGCAGCATTTTCTAGACCTTTAGTCCTAGATTTTATCTTTAGGATGGATAATCTTATTGAAATATGGTATTAAATAAAACATTGCTAAGGGACTAGCAATGATTAAGTTAGGAGGTGTGATAAGTGATAAAAATATACTAACAAAAGTATTAAATTATAAAATAAATTAATCTATTTCTTTAAAAATTGATACTTTTATTAATCTTATGTAGGAAAGAAGACCATCAATATGAAGATTTTATTTTTCTGATTTAGATGAAATAAATTTTAGAAAAAATGGACTTCAAACGAGCCTAAAATTGAATTTTAAAAAAAGAATAAAAAAAATAGAGAGAGTCGGTCCGGTTCAAATCGGTTCAGAAAAATTGGCTCAGCAAATCATCCGATTCGACCGCACCAGCAGACCGACCCGCTGATGCAGCGCTAACGCTAGGCTGATTTTAGAATTTTTTGCGGTGCACGGTGGACCAATTTAAGGGCATTTCAGGAATTTCATATAAAGAAGCGTGCTCCAATTAGCTAAAGAATGCTGCGGTCCATGCAACACTGGGCTCGCACATGATCTATAGAGGGCAATTTGAAAATTTTGTTTGATCCGACGGGCGCATGTCACTGGGATTTGATCGGATGGTCGAAATACATGCACTGACGAACGACATCTGCAGCTCCCAATCAAGATCCAATGGTTGAGATTCATCCCGATGTTAAACTAAAGATCAGAAGCCTTTCTGTGCATGATCTGATGGTCCAGATTCAATCCAACGATTGATCCGATGGCTGCTATGAATTTTGACTTGATCTAAAAAATTTTAAAGGATTTTTAAGTGATTTTTGGACTGTTTGATCAAGATCCAATGGTCAGAATCATCCAGGATCCTAATTTAAGTTGTTTTGAGAGTTTTAAACCTAATTTTCAAAGGATTTCGAGGGAAAATCCATCTCTGAGCCTATAAAGTCTGCTGTTGCTGAAGAAAAAAAAAGGGAGAGTGAGAGAAATAAAAAAAAAAGAGAAGTAGAGGGTTTTGAAAAGAAAACGAAGAGAAAGAGAGTAGAGAGATAGAAAGAGAAGAGAGATTTTTGAGAGAAAGGAAAGGGGTTTTAATTTTTTTCTTTCGATAATCAGAATAGTGATCAAGGAGCTTCTTCTTCTTCACCAAGTTCTCCACACCAAGAGTGACGGACAATCAATTTCAGCAATCAAACAGTCTAATTTCTTTATACTTTTTATTTTATTTATTATTTTTGAACTTATTATCATGAATTAAATTTTTTTTTACTAAGGCTAAGGTGTAGCCACTCATTTGATGCAATATTCAGTATCATTTATTTTTAATTTTAAATTTTATTCATGAGGAGTATATAAATCTGATCTTAATGCTTTTAGATTACTAGCCATCTTCTAATTGATCTGATGAACATAGATGTTACGGACCAAGTACATCTATATTATTGCTTCTTGATTATATACCTTGTATTATGAATCAAATTAGAATTTATATGCATGCGGGAATTTTAGTACATTTTGGATGTAACGTATTTTAATTAGAGGGTTTCACAAAACTTAATGAATTAATATTTATTTAAATTACACTTGGACCAAAGGGTAATTAATAAATATTGATAGTTTTGCTACGCCTGGACCAAAGGGTAGTGAATAAATTAGGAGATTCCACTATCACATGAAATAAAATTAATCTAATAACCTGAATATTGTATTGACTGAGTTGGTGAATCGATTGCCTTAGTAACATATTGCTCTTAAGTTTAAAATCCTAATAATTACACTCTCTCTATTTAATTAAAATTTTTTATTATTTTTTTATTTTATCCTTTAATTTCTTATTCTCATAAATCGATCTTCTAAATAAAGCATAAGAAAGAACTTTTCAGTACTTATTTTCCAATCCTCTAGGGATGATACTCTACTCATTTACTTTATTACTTGATCGACTGGTGCACTTACCATAGCTATAGATTAGCACACATCACTTGTATTTTAAATGAGTTTATTTTTCATCTGACTGAAATAAGTCCAAGTCAGATTAATTATAGAAATTAAATCTATTCATAGTCAAATTGGACTAGGGTCAAAAGTTGACCTATTTGAGAGAATTGAGGGTCACCTGATCAGATACTTTTAAAAAATTCTCTAGAAATTATTTTGATCTAATTTTTGGATATGTGATAGAGCACGATTATGCATTAGGTGTACCAAATTTTATGATTTTTGGAGTTATCTAAACTATGTTATGATAGAATTTGATTTGGATCAAACTCTTAAGGGAAGAGTCCTAGGCGCAGTGGACCTCTTCCTTATCTACTCATGCTAACACCTTTTTGAATCATTTATGGCAAAAACAATAGATGAGATCTGGTGGCTTTTTATGGAGAATAAGCCTTAGAATCATAATGATAAAATAAATGAGTTATTTTGGTCAAAAGGGACTCTAAGTAGGCATTGGACATAAAAGCCTTTCTCACGTCAAAGTGCTTGCAATGTAAGAAATAATTTTCCATGCCCAAAGTCTACCATCCCTAATATCCCACACCCTCTCTATCCTCTCTCTTCTTCTCTTCTATAAGCCTAAAAGGTTAGGCACAAATTTAAGAAGAAAGTCCAAGGTTTTTGGCATAATATTCAGGATCTAAGCGACGGTGTTCGTGTGACGGATGGGAAGCCTTCATAAATAGTTTTGAAGGTTCTTCGGATCAGATCCAGATTTGATTTTTGGAGAAAAGGTTCATGAGGAGAAGATAATCAAATCCTGCCCAAGTGGATACCAGTAAAGGCCAGGCGCATGCGTGGCTCCTTCCAGAACCTCAGGAATCAATAGGATCATTGCAGGATAATTAGATTACCCAATCAGGTACTTTAAATTAAATCTGATTTAATTTTAAATTTTAATTTTTAATATCAGATCACTATGATTAGATTTGAAAACTTTTAGATCTAATCAGATTATTTAAAACTTTTTAGAAAAATCCTCCTCAGATCTGATCAGATCTGCATAATCCTGTGATGGAAATGAAGGAAAAAACTTATTTCCCGAGTCAGGTTCGTTCAAATCTGATTTAATCAAGAGGAATATTTTAAATTTTTTTTCTTAGATCTAAATGAAATCTATTACTTTTCAAATTTGATTTGATGGATCTAATAAAATAAAATAAAAATAAATTAAATTAGATTTAATTTATACCTTGTTCTTGGGTAATCTAATTATCCTATGATGTCCTGCTGATTGTTTGAGGTTCTGGATGCAGCCACGCAATCATCTAACCTCTATCGATATCCATTTGAGTAGAATTTGGATATCTCCTCCTTTTTTATCTATCCTCCAAAGATCAGATTCCCTGAGGTTCTAGATGCAGAGAGCAATGTGGCATGGGCAAAGGGAGAAATTCTACTAAGCTAGGCGTAGATAGGGTTTATATAGACCCTGCTGCGCCATACAGTGCCATATCATCCCGACCAATTACGTCTCTTCGTGCAATCAGATCTAAATCTGATTGATGGGATGACATCACCTGATCCAATCAGATGAGAGACCCGCTTCAACACCCTTAGGTGGCACCAAGATTGGTCAAAGCAGAGTCCTTGGCGCCACCTAGTTTAATTCCAAGAAGCAACCTAGAGTCCCATTTGTATGGGACTCTAAGCATCCCTATCCTTAGGCGCATTCCTCCCTAGGCATGCACGCCCCTCCTTTCCTCTTTTTAGCAAGGGGATAGCCCCTATCTTTTCTCCTGTGGGTGCATGACACATGGGCAGATGTCTAAGTGTCAAAGGTCAATGTTTGACCAAAGTCAAAAGACAAGAATAAGCAGGTGACAAAAAATGGCAGATGATGTCTCAAATTTATTTCATAAATTAAGACAACCTTTTTCTGATCTGAACAAGCTTCAGTCAGACCAAGTAAAGGTACCTGAGTGAGCGCAAACATATTTAGCTAAGTCCAGACAACTTTTAATGATTATAAAAGGAGAAAATTAGGCTCAGTCGTGTGCTAGCACGATCTTCTTGAACCTAATTGAATCTAGTTCAAATCAATTGAACTAGATTAGACCAATTGATGATATCCAAATCCAAACCCTTGTTTGTGTGACCCAGTTAGGTTCAGTTCTTTATGGTAATGCGATATATCACGATCTCTATCATCGACATCATCGAAACACCTTTCGATGGATCAAAACTTTTCTGATTCAGACAACTAGAATGATCGATCATTCAAATCATTCTAATTGCTCTCAAAATCCATCAGTGACACCTAGCAGTATATGGTGGCAACCCATCAAAATTAAAAATAAACCTCTTGGTGTAGTTACATGTGTGATTAAGTTCTTCTATCTTAAGCTCCGATCAAAATAGGGTTAAGGTGAACTCGTCAAACCCTAATTTCTGTCATATGATTTAATCATTTGATTCAAGTCCAATGTGAAAATCTTAATAGAAATTCTTTCTATTATTTCACTCTGCCATGGCCATGGGCTTATGGACTTGATTCTCATGATCATCATAGGGCTGCTCCTCATCTGCCGAGGTAGATAGATTCCCTCTTGGTGCAATCCAATTCCTACAATGAACATGCTATAGCCAACATACACCTCAGGATTTCGAATGGCTAGGAGATCGAGTCATGGTGTAGTCAAACTATAACACCCTCAAGGTGAACTACCAATACACCTCAGGTTAAAGAACCAAACACACCACTGCAGCTTCAAGCCAATCATCGACGAGAAGGTAGACTTCCTTATGACTGCTCGAGGTGGTCACGCTCAATGCCCTTATTCTCTAACGAGTACCTATACTCTCGCTCTGGTATCTCTACATCGTAGACTCAAGACTCATCTACTTTAAAGAAGTGATTGTACACCAACCTTCTGGATCAATCACCATCCTCATGATGATCCTACGATCGGGAGCATTTTATGAGTTAATAATGAAAATTCATTTCTTAAATTTTCAACTCTTGAAAATATGAACTATCATTACCATTAACTTAAGGGATGTATTACAGACACTAAATATACATTATGATAGAAAATAACCTATTTTATTATTTATAGTTAAAATTATAATTTTGTCCTTAGAAGTGTACAACAAGTGTCAGCCAATTCTAGTTTCTAAGCACACATATCTAACAAACTCCCACTTGACCTAAAGCCAATTGGCTACAAATCTTAGTCCCATCTTCTCAAGGTGGGCTTCAATCTTCTGCTGGCCCAACGACTTTATGAGTGGGTCCACCGCATTGTCTGCGGAGTCGACTCTCTTGACCTCGACGTAATCCTTCTTGAGGTAATCACAGATGAGGTGGTATCGCCGCTCGATGTGCTTGGATTTCTAATGAGACCTTGGCTCCTTAGCAAGGGCTATGGTACCATTGTTATCGCAGTATAGAGGAATGGCATTTGATGGCATCAATTCGATCTCTATGGTAAACTTTTTGTACCAGAATGCCTATTTTGTAGCTTCTGATGCAGTGATGTACTCTGTTTTCATGGTGGAATCTGCTATCACTGTCTGCTTGGAACTCTTCCAACTGATAGCACCACCATTACACTCAAATAGACTCCTAGATGTCGACTTTCGATCATCTACATTGGACATAAAATCCAAGTCTGTATACCCTTGGACTTAGAGTTCTCCATTACCAAAAACCAACAACATATCCTTAGTTTTTCTCATGTACTTAAGGATACATTTTATAGAAGTCTAGTGTTCTTCACCTGGATTCGACTGATATTTGCTTGTGACACTCACAGCATGGGCTATATCAGGTCATGTACATAACATGGCATACATGAGGCTCCTTATTGCTGAAGCATAAGGGATCTTGCTCATGCCTTCTATTTCCTCAAGTGTGCTAGGGCACATCTTCCTGGAAAGATGAATGCCATGTCTGAAGGATACCAAATCCCTCTTAGAGTTTTCCATGCTAAACCTCTTTAGCTCTTCCTCTATGTACATCTTCTCTGAAAGTCCTAGCATCCTATTCGGTCTATCTCTATAGACCTTAATTCTTAGAATATAGGATGCTTCTCCTAGATCTTTCATGAAGAATTCTTTGGATAACCACATTTTAACTATGGTCAACATGAGAATATCATTCCCAATAAGGAGGATATCATCCATGTACAATACGAGGAAGACAACAGCGCTCCCACTAATCTTTTTGAAGACACATGGTTCCTCTTTATTTTTGATGAAATCAAATAATTTGATCACATCATTAAAATGAGTATTCTAACTCCAAAATGCTTGCTTAAGTCCATATATGGATCTTTGCAGTTTGCATACCTTGTGATCAGCATCACTAGATGTGAAACCTAGCGGCTATTCCATATAGATATCTTCCTCAAGGTATCCATTTAAGAACACCATTTTCATATCCATTTGCCATATTTCAAAATTGAAATAGGCTGCAATAGCAAGCAATGTGCGGATGGATTTTAGCATAGCTACTGACGAAAAGGTATCCTGATAGTCAATGTCTTCACGTTGACTATACTCTTTTGCCACTAATCTAGCTTTGAATGTCTCCACATTCCTATCTACACTAATCTTTCTCTTGTAGATCCATTTACACCCAGTAGGTACTATACCTTCTGGTGGATCTACCAAGGTCCAAACTTGGTTTGAGTGCATCGAATCAATTTTTGACTTCATTGCCTCTAACCATTTCTCGAAGTCGATATCCGGTATCACCTCGTTATAGGTTTTGGGACCATGAACCCCATTATCTATGAGGAACATTTCCTCTATTTCTTCTAAAATAGTACCTAAGTACCTCTCAAGGGGATGAAAAATCCTTTTCGATCTACGAGGTGGAGGAGGTAGTGATTGTATTAGCTCAACCTGATTTGGTTCCATTTGGTCCTTAGCTCGTTGCTCTTGTGAGACTTTCTCCTCGAGCTTGATCTGCTTTCCAATGCCACTATCTTGAAGAAACTATTTTTTAAGAAAGATGGCATGTTGACTCACAATCACATTATGATCTTCTAGAATGTAGAAATAATATCCTAATAAATCTTTAGGATATCCTATAAATCAAGCTCTAAAGGATCTAAAGTCTAACTTGTCCATTTGTTATCTTTTAACATGAGCCGGACAATCCTAAATTTTGAGATGACTCAGACTTGGTTTCTTACCATGCTATATCTCATATGGTGTGGTAGGAACAGTTTTAGAATGAACCCTATTCAGTAAGTATATTGCAGTTAATAGACTGTGTCTCCAAAGAAAATCAGGAAAATCTGTGAACCTCATCATGGATCAGACCATATCTAATTGGGTCCGATTCCTCCATTCTGAAACTCCGTTGAGTTGATGTGTTTCAGGTGGAGTCCATTGAGAGACTATGCCATTTTTATTAAGACAGTCTAGAAATTTTCGACTAAGATATTCACCTCCTCGATCTGATCAAAGAACCTTAATGAATTTTTCAGTTTGCTTTTCTACTTCATGTCTGAATTCTTTGAACTTTTTAAAAGCTTCAGACTTGTGTCTCATAAGATACACATACCCATACCTAGATAAATCATCGATAAAGGTTATGAAGTAGATAAAGTTGCCTCTAATCAGCACATCAAATGGACCGCACACATCAGTATGTACTAGGATAAGAAGATCCATCGCCCTTTCCCCATGTGCTACAAAAGAAAGCTTAGTCACTTTGCCTTGAAGATAAGATTCATAAATTGGATATGACTCAGAAGTCAACGAACTCAATAGTCTTATTTTCTTCAATTTGTTAACCCTATTTTCTGCTATATGACCTAGTCTTAGGTGCCATAGATACCTATCATTTGGACTATCTGATAAGCACCATAAATTCATCAATAAAAGTATTAATTTATTAATTAATTTATATTAATTTTTAAGAATTAATGATCAATTTATATATAATTTTTGATAAATTAATTTTTTATTAATTAAAAATTAATTTAAAAAATAATAAAAATTTAAAAATAAAATTTTATAATTAATGGAAAGAGCTTATTTATTTTATCATAATGAAATAAATTTTACGTAAAATAGAGCTAAACCAAAAAAGATATGAATTTCTAAAGAAATAAAATAAATAAAAAATTAAATGAAAATAACATACGGCTTAGTCCGCTCAAGCCACCGCGCCATATCAGTCAGTGCATCCAAACATGCTGAGCCAAGCCAACAAGCTAGCACACCAAGCCAGCTTAGCAGGAATCGATGAATCAAGATGCGACACGTGGTGGACCTAGACCCTTAAAGAGTTCATAGAAAATCTATCACGACTCATAGGGCATTTTGGTCTTTTCACTTGATAACAGGAGCATTGATTGACTACGGTGTATGGTGTGGCTGGTCCATGCGGTCCATGAGAACAGTAATTGCACGATCGAATGACTGTGGTAGCTTGCGGTCAAGATCATATGGCTGTGGTTATTTTCGGATTTGATTCAACTTCAGACTTCACGTGGATCTTCATCCAATGGCAGCGCATGATCCAGGGAATGATCCAATGGTCCAGAATGCTTCAGATAGTGATCAAGACTTCCAATGCATGATCAGCATCTAGATTTCCTCCATCAATGCACGATCAACGGTCAGAATTTAATCCGATCTAATTTGGGCTAATATGGATCTAATTTTGCTGATTTTTGGTCCGTTGGATTCCTATTGAATGGCTAGATTTCACTAGACTTACCAGATTCATATCAGAGCTATTTTAATTCAAATTTTACTCAAATTTCTTTATAATTTGATGATTAAAAAGGCTATTAGTTCCACATTGCCTTTAGAAAAAATATCCAGCCCTCCTAGCTCTATAAAAAGGATCCTAGGCCTCCAGAAATTAACAGATCTAGTGAGAGGGAAGCTAAGGTACAGGATGGAAGCCAAGCTCAGGGTTAAAGGTTGCTTCAAAGCTACAGTGCTGAGAAGAAGAGCCAGTCTTCTATGCCATCTCTACGCCTACGCCGATCTACGATCTCCTTTTAGTTTTCTTTTCTCTTTCTTTTTTCTTTAATTTCTTATATTTAAATTCTGCATTTGAGTTTTATTTCTTTTCTTTAATTTTTTGTATTTAAATTCTACATCTGAGTTTTAATTTTAATAAAGAAAGCTTTATTGCTCTTTTCAATTCTAGCTTTTTAAATTAATTATTCTTTATTGCTTTTTAATTTTATTGCAAGTAGCCGCTAAGATCTAAAGAGTAGATCTTAGTACCAAATTTATTTTTGCATAATTTAAATTCTACTTTTATTTATAAATCTATTTTTTTGACTTTAATTTTCAAAAATCTTTCTTTTCTCTTCTTTTAAAAAAAATAAAAAGAATAAAAGAATCAAAGATTTTAGAAATAAATCATTGCCTCTCTGTGGATTCGATCTAACTCACTACTCTCTTCATAATTTTTAATTAATTTAAAAAGTAAAAAATCAGATTTAAATTGATAAACACGGTGTCTTAACGATAACATTGCATTTCTATCAAGTTTTTGGTGCCATTGCTGGGAAGGCATAAAAATTAAAATTTTTTGATTTCTTTGATTTTTTTTATTGCCTACTAATTATTTTTCTTATTTATTTTGTAAAAAAAATAGAGAAAAGAACAAAGAAGATTAGGGCACGAGCAAAACTCTCAATCCTATTTGGTGAGATCATTCCTAAACCCTAAATCTCTATTCTTATTTAATATTTGCTTTATTTTTGAATTAATTAAAAAACTATCTACTTAAACCTAATTAAAAATCTCATCATAAGATTAGAAATTCTAATTATTTAGACCATCCATCATATTAGTTTTATTTTTATTTTTATTTATTTATTTATTTTTTTGATGATTGCTGGAGGTAAGGTAAGCCTTTCAGAATTTAATTAGTTGCATGCATCTAGTTTAAATTGCATAGAACTCTTTGATTGAATTTTTTTTACATATTTATATTAAATCAAATTAAGGGCATAACCCATTAAACAAGATAAGGTAGGGATTTGATCAGCCTTCCTTGGCCCACAAACAACCAATCAGCATCCTGCATTAACCCAAATCTTAACTCTTAAATTCAATTAGACATCAACCCTTAAGGATATTCGAGCTCAATAGGATAAGGAACCCTAAGAGTTGAACCAAGTTAGGGTTAATCAATTTGACTGGTGTCTAGGAAAGTGGTTCAGAGATGACTGAACCCAAAGGAAGGTGGTTACTTAATTGATTCCGTTCGCTTACCTGCCAAGCATAATTTGTGTCTAAGGCAAGCAACAGAGGAACTCCCACCGATCTTACACTTATCTAGCCAGTTGATTGGCTGATCCTCTACTTAGAGGGCTCGAAGTTGATCTTGATAGTTAGGAGCTATCTAGACCTAAGACAACCCTTAGTCAGGATTGATTACCTAACTTGTTTGCTAAATAACATCAAACATAAACCATAAATTAACTCTTCTCTCTATCATCTCTAGATTTAAGACTCCTTAGGATCTTTCTTTAGAATCCTCTTCTTTCTTTCTCTCCTTTTTTTAAAAAAAATATAATAATAATAAAATAAAAAAAATAAAAAAATATATATATCTTAAACCATATATCAGGTTGTACTAGTACATGCATGGTAGAAGATCACTTTTACCTGACCTAGTTAAATCAAATCCTGAAATTGAAAGACTAATTCATATAAGATCAGATAATCAAATGGCTGAAAATCGTGAAGAACCACCTAGACAGATGAAGAAATACTTTATTCCTTCCATCTACAACCCATCGACTTGCATCCACTTACCTGATATCCTTGCTAGCCACTATGAGATCAAGTCGACCACAATTCAGATGCTCTCATCTTTTTATGGGAACACTAATGAAGATCCTTACAAACATCTTGATGAATTCTTAGAAATCTGCTCTACGGTAAAAATTCAGAATTTTTTTGATGATGCCCTTAGACTAACCTTGTTTTCTTTTTCATTAAAAGATAAAGCCAAGTACTGGCTTGGTACATTAGGAAGAACAATTCAGACATGGGCAGAGATGCAACATGAATTCCTTAAGAAATTTTATCCCATAGGACGAACCAATACTATGAGGCGAGCCATTATAGGATTTGCTCAGCGTCTAAGAGAACAAATTCATGAATCATGGGAAAGATTTAAGAAACTTCTTAGAAAATGCCCACACCATGGTCTATCTAAGCGGCAAATTGTACAAGCTTTCTATGAAGGTTTAGGAGATCAATATAAGCAGATGGTTGATGCATCCTATGGAGGTGCATTCATGAGCAAAAGTGAGGATGAAGCTTATACCTTATTTGAAACCTTAAGTGAAAACTCTATTAACCATGCTTCATTATCCTCTTATGAAAGATCAATTTCTCAACAAAAACGGGCAAGAATTTATGAGATCAAAACTTCAGAATTTAATTCTAAGACAAACTTGAACATAATAGCACAAAAATTAGATAAAGTCGATCTTATTGCCCAAAAATTTGATCAATTCCTAAATTTTGGTCAACAATCTCCTGCACAATACAAACCAGTTTCTAACTATCAGGAGATTTGCTCTATTTGTGCTAGTCCAACACATCATATAAGCGAATGTCCCACAACTGCACAATTACCACCTCTTATCCAAGAACAAGTCCAAGCTGCTCAAGATTACTCCAAACCACTTAATGACCCATATTCAAATTCATATAACCCTGATTGGAGAAACCATCCTAATTTCTCTTGGAAACCATAACAGACTCAGGCTCAAACCCAAATCCCACCAGTCCAAAATTATCAAATTAGGCCCCAGTACCAGAACTATGCCAATGATAAGGGACAACCTAGATAGTCTTCTCAACCACTGCATTATAATCAGCCCTCATACCCACCTCCTCATCAACAGACCAATCTAGCCAACGATAAATTCAATCAACTTCAATAATGGATTCTAAGCCAACAACAATCAATTCTGACCCAACAACAATCAATTGCCAGGCTAGAAGCTCAAATAGGACAACTAGTTGAGTCTAGCATGAGGAGAGAACTAGGTCAATTACCAAGCCAACTAATTACAAATCCTAAAAATAATCCATCCAATGTCTATCAACCACCTGGATTTACTCATCCATCTAACATTCCACTTAAGAATCCTCAATTAGAAAATGCTAAAGCAATATCTGAACTTAGAAGTGGTAGGATTCTTAAGGACCCATACCAAGATCAGGTGATAAGGGTTAATACTGATGAAAAATTTGAAGAAGTGGTTAGTACTGAAACTAATCATATAGAAGAACCTAAGCTTAGAACTGGTACTGATAAAATAGATAAAGAAAAGAAGAGAACAGATGATTTATCTGAGATCTATAAACCCAAAGTTCCATTTCCTTCGGCCTTAGAAGCTCTTCCCGTAAAAAGCAAGAAGCACACAACAAGGAGCTAATGAAACTATTTAAATAAATTCAAATTAATTTACCCCTCCTCGATGCAATTCAGCATGTCCCAGTCTATGCTAAATTTCTTAAAGAACTCTGCACCCAAAAGCGTGAGCCATGAATCACCAAAAGAGTTATGCTATCTGAGGATGTAAGTGCGGTCCTGTTAAATCCAATACCTCAAAAGATGAAAGATCCTGGTGCACCCTTAATTTCACATGTTATAGAAGATATAACCTTTAACTGAGCATTACTAGACTTAGGAGCTAGTGTGAACTTACTTCCAACCTCGGTTTATGAAAACTTTGGGATTAGAGAATTAAAACCTACATTAGTTATTTTATAATTAGCTGATAGATCTATAAAAACACTGCATGGTTTGATTGAGAATGTTCTAGTTAGAGTAGACAAATATTATTTTTTAGTAGATTTTCTCATACTTGACATGGAATCATCTCAAGAGTTGCATCAGAATCCCATAATTTTAGGACATCCATTCTTAGTGACTGCCAATGCCAATATCAACTATAAGATAGGAGCTGGACATTTCATTTAGGAATCAAAAAGTAAGAATTAATGTTTTTAATACCCCAAAGTACACTCAAGAGGAGGAAGACCGCTTTGTAATCAATCAGGTAGATGAAATAGTTGAATCTAATTCCTCCTTAGATTTACTGCAAGATGATGAACCCACCGAAGAAACTCAAACCCAGGAAGTGAATGCCCTGCTTAATTCACCTCAATCATCACATTCATTATCCTGGTCAGTGAAAGTTAAGCCCTTACCCGAGCGAAAAATTAAACCATTACGTCCTTCAATTCAGGCCCCACCACAACTTGAACTAAAACCTTTATCTGAATCACTTAAGTATGTATTTTTAGGATCAAAGAAAACCCTATCGATAATAATTGCTTCCAACTTAACTACTGAACAGGAAAACCAAATGGTAAATATTCTGAAAATATATAAGGAGGCCATAGGTTGGACCATCACTGATTTAAAAGGAATTAGTCCATCAATATGCATACACCATATCTATATGGAAGAAAATGCCAAACCAACTTGAGAGATGCAAAGACGGCTTAACCCTAACATGCAAGAAGTAGTCAAGAAAGAGGTAATTAAATGGTTAGATGCTGGAATTATTTATCCTATCTCCGACAGCCACTGGGTGAGTCCCACACAAGTTGTTTCAAAGAAATCTGGACTCACGATTGTCCGCACTGAACATGAAACTTAGTACTAACACGACTTTTCACTAGGTGGCGTGTCTGTATAAATTATAGAAAACTCAATACAACCATCCGAAAAGATCATTTTCCTTACCCTTTATCGATCAAATCCTAGAAAGACTAGCAGGCCAACAATACTTTTGCTTTTTAGATGGATACTCAGGATACAATCAGGTAGCAATCTATCCAGGAGATCAGAAAAAGACCACCTTTACATGTCCCTATGGAACCTTTGCTTTTCGTAGAATGCCATTCGGATTATGTAATGCACCTACGACTTTTCAAAGATGCATGATGTCAATATTTTCAGACATGATAGGAGATTTCTTAGAAATATTCATGGATGACTTTTCAGTCTTTGGAGAATCTTTTGAGAGTTGCCTCAACAATTTGAAGAAAATATTAAAATGACGTATTGAGGCTAATCTAGTGTTAAGCTGGGAAAAGAGCCACTTCATGGTTCAAGAGGGGATCGTTTTAGGACATATAGTATCTAAGAAAGGGATTGAGGTAGATAAAGCCAAAGTTGAACTAATTTCTAAACTTCCTCCTTCCACTTTTGTCAAACAAATTCGATCTTTTCTTGGCCATGTAGGATTCTATCGTCGCTTCATCAAAGACTTCTCTAAAATTTCTCATCCTTTGTGTAATATGCTTGTTAAGGATGTTTCTTTTAACTTTGATGAAAATTATCTTAAAGCTTATGAAATCTTTAGAGAAGCTGTGACCAAAGCTCCAATCGTACAACCTCCTAACTAGTCACTACCTTTTGAAATTATGTGCGATGCCTCAAACTTTGCCATAGGAGCTACCCTGGGCCAAAGGGTAAACAAATGTCCTATAGTGATCTATTATGCCAGTAGAACTCTGAATGAAGCACAAATGAATTATATCACCATTGAAAAAGAGTTGCTAGCCATTGTGTTAGCCCTAGAAAAGTTTAGATCATATCTATTAGGATCAAAAATCATAATTTATTTGGATCATTCAGCCTTGAGATACCTGCTCTCAAAGAAAGATGCTAAACCATGATTAATTAGATGGATCTTACTGCCACAAGAATTTGATATTGAAATTTTATATAAGAGGGGATCTAAAAATATTGTAGCAGACCATCTATCTAGGATCCTAGTTCAAGATAGTCAACCTGTATCAATCAGAGAATCTTTTTTAGATGAACAATTGTTAACAATTTCACATACAAAGGCCCCTTGGTTTGCAGATATTGTCAATTACTTAGTCGTAGGATAAATTCCTGATGGCTGGTCTAAGAATGAGAAGGATCGATTCTTTGCTCAAATCAAATATTATTTTTGGGAAGATCCTGAGCTTTTTAGAATTTATGCTGATCAAATCATTCGTAGATGTGTTCCTGAATCTGAACAATTGAGTATCTTACAATTTTGTCATACCCTTGCTTGCGGAGGATATTTTTCTAGATGAAAAACTACGCCAAAGTATTGCAGAGTGGTTTTTATTGGCCAACATTATTTAAGGATGCCCATACTTTTAGTCAGGAGTGTCTTAAGTGTCAAGCCTTAGGGAATATTTCAAAGAAAGACATGATACCTTTAAACCCCATCTTAGTAGTAGAAATTTTTGATGTATGGGGAATTGATTTTATGGGACCTTTTCCACCTTTCAATGGATTTGAATACATTTTGGTAGCTATCGATTATATTTCTAAATGGATTGAAGCAATAGTAACACAAACCATTGATCATAAAGTAGTCTTAAAATTTGTTCAAAAGAACATCTTCTCTAGGTTCGGATTTCCACATGCTATCATTAGCAACGGAGGTACCCATTTTATAAATCATCAATTTCGAACTTTATTACGAAAATATGGGGTGATACATAAGATAGATACACCATACCATCCACAAACAAGTGGCTAGGTAGAAGTATCTAATAGAAAAATTAAGAATATCTTACAAAAGACTATTAGGCCTGATTGAAAAGATTGGTCAGATCGATTAGATGATGCATTATGGGCCTATAAGATAGCTTATAAAACCCATATTGAAATGTCTTCCTATAGATTAATCTATGGAAAAGCATGTCACCTTCCGGTAGAACTTGAACATAAAGCATATTGGGCAATAAAATAATTAAATTTTAATTTAAACCAAGCTGGTTCCAATCGGATGTTACAATTGAGTGAATTAAAAGAATTAAGGCAAGAAACTTATGAAAATTCAAAAATCTATAAGGAGAAAATGAAAGCCTTCCATAATAAACATATTTCAAGGAAAACCTTTGAACCAAATCAACAAGTCTGGTTATTTAACTCAAAGCTTCGATTATTTTCTGAAAAATTAAAATCCAGATGGGATGGACCTTACATAGTTAATCACGTATTCCCATATGGTGCAATCAAACTCTATGATCCTAGGACTAAAAATTTCTTTAAGGTAAATGGCTAAAGGCTTAAACCATATATCAAAAAGATATCATTAAATTGAAACATTGACCAAGTACAATTAACAGAACCATAATGAATTAAACTGCATTTTGTCTGGCTGAAGACAATAAACTCAGCACTTGTTGGGAGGCAATCCAATACTTCTTGAATCTAATTTATTCTATTTAGTTTCTTTTCTTTTTAGGCTAAGCTAGAGAAGGACCAAAAAAAAAAAAACTGGAGAAGGATCATAAGCTTCAAGACCCATGCTAAATAAATAAACATAATTTATACCCTTTTATTTATTTTTGCTCTCCATTGCGGATAATGTCAATTCAGTTGGAGGGGTAAATATATATATATATATAAATAAATAAATAAATAAATAATAAAGTAAAATTAAAATTTAAAAAAAATAAATATATATATATAATAATAATCAAACTTTAAAACTATTTTGAAAATTTTTGGATAAACTATATTTTAGGAAAGAGAATCTTAAGCAAAATAAACTAGGAAAAGTAATAAAGTTAGAAAGTATTAACTAATAATGGTAGCAAGTTAAGAAGCAAATTACTTGGTCAGACCATTAGCAGCCTACTTAGATCATTTAAAGGCTAACAACACTTCAAATTGCACATGCACACTAATAAAGCATAGTAGGTGTTGATTGTAAGGCTAATTGAGGATTCAATTATCACAAAAAATTGGTGGTTTATATATAACTCAACTAAAGAAACTTGAATTTAAGAAAAGAGGGACCTGCTTAAATAAAAAGTGTAAAATATAGAGTATATGTGGATTGCCCTAAACTAGAACTCTGCACCTAAGTCAAGTGTAGAAATTTACATCAAACGATGAAGGGAAGGCCAGAATGCTCAGCACAATTTTCAAAAAAAAAAAAAAAAAAGAGCAGTGTGAAAGCTACCTTAATTCATGCACTTAACTTGTGAGTATATAGAAAACTAACCAAAATAGGTGATAAAAGAAAATTCGTTTATCCTTTGAATCAACACCCAAATGCTAAGTTAATATTCATGAAACCAAGTGCTAAAAATCTTTAGATGAACTCTAAGAAAGTTTCTCTGATTAATCTATCATAAAATTTACTTCTGAAATTCAATATTTAGTTAGTGATACTGTCTAAATATTGATCTTAAATCCTAGATCTATTCTTGTGAAGGAGGATCTCAATGAAATATGGTAATTAATCTAAATTAAATTCTTTCTTTACTCGAGGACGAGCAAAGCATAAGTTGGAGGGTGTGATAAGCACCATAAATTCATCAATAAAAGTATTAATTTATTAATTAATTTATATTAATTTTTAAAAATTAATGATCAATTTATATATAATTTTTAAGAAATTAATTTTTTTATTAATTAAAAATTAATTAAAAAATAATAAAAATTAAAAAAATTATAATCAATGGAAAGAGCTTATTTTTTTAATCACAGCGAAATAAATTTCACATAAAATGGAGCTAAAATGAAAAAGATATAAATTTTTAAAGAAATAAAATAAATAAAAAATTAAATAAAAATAACATACGGCTCAGTCGGCTCAAGCCGTCATGCCATATTAGTCAGCACGTCCAAATGCATCGAGCCAAGCCGACAAGCCAGCATGCCAAGCCAGCTCAATTGGAACTAACGAATCAAGATGCGACACATGATGGACCTAGACCCTTAAAGGGTTCACAAAAAATCTATCACGGCTCATAGGGCATTTTGGTCTTTTCACTCGGTGATAGGAGCACTGATTGGCTATGGTGTGTAGTGCGGCTGGTCCACGCTATCCATGGGAACATTAATTGTATGATCGAACGACTGTGGCAGCTTGCAGTCAAGATCAAATGACTGTGGTTATTTTCGAATTTGATTCAGCTTCAGACTTCACGCGGATCGCCATCCGATGGTAGCGCATGATCCAGGAAATGATCCAATGATCCAAAATACTCCCAAGAGTGATCAAGACTCCCAACGCATGATTAGCGGCTAGATTTCCTCCATCAACGTGCGATCAATGGCCAGAATTTAATCCAATCTGATCTGGGCCGATATGCATTCAATTTTGATGATTTTTGGTCCGTTGGATTCTTATTAAATGGCTAGATTTCACCAGACTTACTAGATTTATATTAGAGCTATTTTAATCCAAATTTTACTCAATTTTTTTAATAATTTGATGATTAAAAAGGCTATTAGTCCCATATTGCCTTCAAAAAAAATATCCAACCCTCCTAGCTCTATAAAAAGGACCCCAGGCCTCCAGAAATTAATAGATCTGGTGAGAGGAAAGCCAAGGTATAGGGTGGAAGCCAAGCTCAGGGTTAAAGATTGCTTTAAAGCTACAATGCTGAGAAGAAGAGCCAGTCTTCTACGCCATCTCTATGCCTACGTCGATCTGCGATCTCCTTCTAGTTTTCTTTTCTCTTTCTTTTTTCTTTAATTTCTTATATTTAAATTCTGTATTTGAGTTTTATTCCTTTTCTTTTTTTTGTATTTAAATTCTACATCTGAGTTTTAACTTTAATAAAGAAAGCTTTATTGCTCTTTTCAATTCTAGCTCTTTAAATTAATTATTCTTTATTGCTCTTTAATTTTATTGCAAATAGCCACTAAGATCTAAATAGTAAATCTTGGTACCAAATTTATTTTTGCATAATTTAAATTCTAGTTTTATTTATAAATCTATTTTCCAACTTTAATTTTCAAAAATCCTTCTTTTTTTTTCTTTTAAAAAAAATAGAAAATAAAAGAATCAAAGATTTTAGAAATAAATCATTGCCTCTCTTTGGATTCAATCCGACTCACTACTCTCTTCATAATTTTTAATTAATTTAAAAAGTAAAAAGTTGGATTTAAACTGATAAACACGGTGTCTTAACGACAACATCGCATTCCTATCACTATCCCTTGGTCGTTTCATGGCATTCACATTTTGCTTGATATTAGAAATAGATGCATCAATATGTAACTAGTAAAGATCGTTAATAAGAAAACCATTTGCAATTTTATTTCTTTTATAAAGAATGTTATAATGGTCCTTAAGAAAACTAATTACATAGCCTTCTAGTGCTAGGCATGAAATAGGCTTGCTGCAGGCACATAATAATATTCTTTTAATACTAAGTCTAAACCAGATGGTAGTCGAAGAGGATATATTTTCATAGCCACAGCAGTAACTCTTGCTCCATTTTTGATGCGTAGGATCATCTCACCATCCCTCAGCCTTCTGCTATCCTCAAGATCTTGCATGAAAGTGCACAAATGAGCACTAGAACTAGAGTCAAGCACCCAACTGGATGTAGAAGAAATCATAAGGTTAGACTCAAAAATGAGCATACCTCCAGAAAGACCTGCCTCCTTCTTATTCTTCAAGGTGGCAAGGTATGTAGGACAGTTCCGCTTCTAGTGGTCGTCAGTGTTACAATGGAAATACTTTTCTTTATCAGCGGCCTTCTTCTTCAGCTTTGCCTTTTTCTTCTTTCCTCCTTCCACCTTTTGCCTTTTCACAAATTTCTTCTTCTTTCCAAAAGATTTTCTCTTGGAAGAAGTCCATTTGATAGCAAGCATTGAACCTTTAGAACCTTTCATAGAAAGCTCAGTAGTAACCAGCATGTTCATAAGCTTGATCAGAGAATTTTGAAGTTTATGCATATGGTAGTTCATGATGAATTGCCCATATGCATCAGTTAAAGATTGTAGAATTATATCATTCTGTAGATCCAGGTCCAACTTTACTCCGAGCTTCTCAAGCTCTTCCAAGTCCTTGATCATCATCAGACAATGATCTTGGACTGACTGCCCATCACGCATTTTAGCCTTGAATAGTCATTTAGTGATTTGATACTTGGCTGCGTGACTCTATTCACCAAACATCTCTTGTAGGTGAGCCAACATTTGGCGGACAGTCTTGATATCTTCTTGTTGACGTTGAAGCTCATCAGACATCGAGCCCAACATGTAATATCTGACCATACTATCTTTGTCCGTCCACTTGTCAAGAGATGCTCTCTGTTCAACGGATGGATGAGCTGGTAAGGTGGGAGGATCCTGATCTAATACATGAGTTAACTTCTCAGAACCCAAAATAATTTGAAGTTTTAGAGCCTATCCTTATAATTGGATCCGATCAGTCTATGGGTGTTAAGGATACGTGCTAGTGGGTTGGACATAGACATTTTCCTATAGAGAGTCAAAGTTTCTAGTTAGATATTATAATTAAGACTTGACCAATTTGTTTAGGAGTTTTATTTTTAAAGAAATTAGCTTCCACTATTTTCTCAGATTCCTACACTCCCTCTGTAGAGATGCAAAAATCTCCATGATTAATGATTTCTAGTGGATGGTGCAGTCCCACCAACTGACTCATCGCCTCATGTAACAATTATTGGTGATGGGTTAGCCAATGGGTGAACAACTCTTGTCCAATGATTCTCTAATCATGGTGCACCCAAACTTGATCTCTAATTCATGAATCTCACTGTGCCCGAAATATTGATCCACTCCTTGGTTAAGTCAAACCCACCATTTGCACAGATTGGATTTCTAATTGAGTCTCTCACCGTATCCAAAATATTGAGCCTAATCCATCCTCCAGCCCATAGCATCCAATTCCTAATAGACATGGTTGCATCTTTCCGGTGCAACTGAACCACTATAACCAATTGAGAATAATCAACCCTGGGAAGGGCCCGCACATCTACAATGGTGGAAGACCTTGGACTTAATCTTTTTTTAGGAAGATTTTTAGGTCTCATTAAACTAGACTTGACATAGTCATAACCATTATGACTAACCTAGTGGCATGGGTTAACTTGGATTATTGGCCACCTTAGATCAGGACTGAGCCAACAAATTTGATCAGATAAGTGAAACCGATGGAAGGGATATGCCATTAACTTGATAAGAACGCATTCGAGTCGAGTAGCTCCTAATTAAAAACCAATCAGTCGTATCTGCTAAACTTACCTTAGACACCAAATTGTTGAGTTAGAATCAATCTAGTTAGCCTACAATCCAGACTCTAACCACTGAGCCTAATTAGATCTTAGCTTGATCGATTACTCACATGACTCGATCTTGACCCAGACTTAATCCTATTAGGCTGGTCAATTTAAGCACTCTTGATCCCATCTAACTAACTCTTGATTCAGTTTGATCAAGCACTTAGACCTAATTGAGCTACCCAAGTCCAAACCCAATTTTATGAATATGTCTTAGATCTAAAATTCTGAATTTTAGACCTAATATATATTTCATAATCTTAATTCTTAATTAAGTTTAGGGTTCACAAACAAAACATGTAAATAAAATCCTAGGATTTCAGGATCTAGAGTTTTGCAGAAAATAAGTTCTTGATTTCTGATTAAGGACGAACGTGTAGCACCCCTACATATCATAAGAACACTCCATCAAATGGGAGAAGAGGGAATTTAAATCCTACTTTATTTTTATGACCAGATGGCCAAGAGGAATGCCTTAATTAGAAATATAAAAGCTACAAAACTAGTTAGATCTACATCATATATCTCATATATAAAATTGATCTAATGATAAACATGTTTTACATACATCTCATGTATCATATCATGCATGTTTTCAGATCTAAATTATCACATAATTATCTAAAAAATTAAATTTAAATTGATCACATCAAAATAAATTTTATTCTAGATAATTATGTAGAACTATTCTACAACTAGTCTAAACATGCATTCATCATATTTGATATGAATCAAAAATTAAATAATTTTATTTTTTACTTTTTAGATCTTATTATAATATTTATAACATTAAAAAATAGTAAATAAATTAATCTAAAATTATAACTTAATCAAATTAAATTATGATCATGTAAGACTATACATAGAATAATTCTATTCTACAACTAGTCATACATCTTGTAGAACTTAGATCTAAATTATTTAATTTTAATTTTTTTAATTTTAGATCTAATCACATCTCATGTGATATTTAAAATTATCTAATTATTAGATTAAAATTAAATTAAAATTAAATTTAAATAATTTATGAGAACCTGGCTCCGATACTAGTTGAAGAAAAAAACCTATTTTTCGGATCAAGTTCGTTTAGATCTGATTTGATCAAGAGAAATATTTCAAAAAAAATTTTCTTAGATCTAAATCAAATTTGATACTTTTCAAATCTAATTTGATGGATCTAATAACATAAAATAAAAATAAATTAATTAGATTTAATCTATACCTTGTTCTTGGGTAATCTAATTATCCTATGATGATCCTGCTAATTGCCTGAGGTTCTGGATGCAGCCACGCAATTGCCTGGCCTCTATCGATATCCACTATGGTAGGATCTAGATATCTCCTCCTTCTTGATCTATCTTCCAAAGATCAGATCTGGATCTGATCTTGAAGGTCTTCAAAATAACTTTTGAAGATTCGATGTCGTCTCTCGTAGCATTGCTGCCTTCTTCCTCTCTTATCACCTTTCTCTTGCCTGGATCACACCAAACTTGAGCCCAAAGCCTCTTGGGTGTGGAGAGGAGAGAGAATATCTAAGGAAGGTATGGAGGAGAGAGTGAGAGAGCAATGTGGCATGGGCAAAGGGAGAAATTCTACTAAGCTAGTCACAGACAGGATTTATATAGACCTTACTGCGCCATGCAGTGCCACATCATCCTGGTCAATCACGTCTCTTCCTGCAATCAGATCTAATTCTAATTGATGGGATGACATCGCCTGATCTAATCAGATGAGAGCCCCTCTCCAACACCCTAAGGTGGCACCAAGACTGGTCAAAGCAGAGTCCTTAGCGCCACCTAGTTTGATTCCAAGAAGCAATCTAGAGTCCCATCTGTATGGGACTCTAGGCATCCCTACCCTTGGGCGCACGCCTCCCTAGGCATGCACCCCCTCCTTTTCTCTTTCTAGCAAGGGGACAAGCCCCTATCTGCTCTCCTATGGGTGTATAATACATGGGCAGATGTCTAAGTGTCAAAGGTCAATATTTAACCAAAGTCAAAAGATAAGAATTAGCAGGTGATGAAAAATGGTAGGTGTTGTCTCAAATTTATCTCATAAATTAAGATGATCTTTTTCTGATCTAGACAAGCTCCAGTTAGACCAAGTAAAGGTACCTGAGTGAGCACAAATATATTTGGCTCAGTCGAGATAATTTTTAATGATTGTAGAAGGAGAACATTAGGCTTAATCATGTGCTAGCACGATTTTCTTGAACCTAATTGAATCTAATTCAAATCAATTAAATTGGGTTAGTCTAATTGATGATATCAAGATCCAAATTTTTGTTTGTGTGATTCAGTTAGGTTCAATTCTATATGATAATGGGATATGTTGTGATCTCTATCATCAACATCATCGAAACACCTTCCAATGGATCAGAACTTTTTTAATTCAGACAACTAGAATGATCGATCATCCAAATCATTCTAATTGCTCTCAAAATCCATCAGTGATACCTAGCAGTATATGGTGCCAACCCATCAAAATCAAAAATGAACCTCTTGGTGCAATTACATGTGTGATTAAGTTCTTCTATCTTGAGCCCCAATCAGATTAGGATTAAGGTGAACTCATCAAACCCTAATTTCTATCATATGATTTAATCAGTTGATTTAAGTCCAATATGAAAATCTTAATAAAAACTCTTTCTATTATTTCACTCTGCCATGGCCATGGACTTATGGACTTGATTCTCATGATCATCATAGGGCTGCTCCTCATCTACCGAGGTAGATAGATTTTCTCTTGGTAAAATCCAATTCCTATAATGAACATACTATAGCCAACATACACCTCAGGATTTTGAATGGCTAGGAGATCGAGTTATGGTATAGCCAAACTATAACACCCTCAAGGTGAACTGCCGATGCACCTCAGATCAAAGAACCAAACACACCACTACAGCTTCGAGCCAGTCATCAACGAGAAGGTAGACTTCTTTATGACTGTTCGAGATGGTCACGCTCAGTGCCCACATTCTCTAATGAGTACCTATACTCTCGCTCCGGTATCTCTACACTATAGACTCAAGACTCATCTACTATAAAGAAGTGATTGTACACCAACCTTTCAGATCAATCACCATCCTCATGATGATCCTACGGTAGGAAGTATTTTATGAGTTAATAACAAAAATTCATGTCTTAAATTTTTAACTCTTGAAAATATGAACTATTATTATCATTAACTCAAGGAATGTATCACAGATACTAAGTACACTTTATGATAGAAAATAATCTATTTTATTATTTATAGTCAAAATTATAATTTTGCCCTTAGAAGTGTACAACAAGTGTCAGCCAATTCTGGCTTCTAAGGCACACATATCTAATAGAAAAATAGTGTTTTTCCTTCATCCACTCCCTAAGCTTTTCTTCAAATTTTCACTATAATCTACTCTTGATTATAGTGTGTTTGTTTTTCCAGGATCACAAACAAACCTAGTTGATTTTTGCAGGAGCACCAACCAAAACCTAATACCATTAGTTTTTTGAGTTCACTAATAATCCAATTGATTTTTTGGACTTACCAACCAAAACTTACAATATCCAATTCTGGACTTGGATGGACCTAATCCCCAAGTTTCTTTCCCCCAAAATAACTTGAAAAGAAATAAAAATATAATATAAAAATTTTAGCATAAAAATAAAAAATAGAGTTGAAACTCTTTGAGCATGAAGAAGAGGTTGAATAATCAGCTCTTTTGAAGCTTGGAAACTCTTCTTTGAGGCTTGAGAGGGTGCTTGAGAAGTTGTAGAAGATAGCTCTTGAATGCCCTTTGAAATCGCTGCAAAATTCCTCTCTTTTTTTCTTTTGTTAATGTGCAATAGAATTTCTTAGGTCTGAAAAATGATTTCTCTCTCTATATCTTCTAATCCTATTTTTCAATTGATTCTCCATCTTTAAAATATATTTGGAGATGGTTAAAGAGCGATTTCTAGCCATTGGAAGCACTAAAATAGCCATTGGGAGTGAAAACTAGCCGTTGGAAAGCTTAAAGAAAAATCTAGTTGAAGGCTATCATGAATTTGGAGAGCTTTTGATTTTCTATGAGAGCTCTCAATTTTTCAGTGAGAGCTCTCAAGAATTTTCAAGATGTCTCGATTTCACAGTGAGAGCTCTCGAGAATTTTCGAGAGCTCTCAATCTCGAGACACAGAAATGATGTTTCTGTTTTCTGAAATGGAGATGTCTCGCTCAATTTTGGAGAGGGCTCAAGCCTGTGCTAGGGCAATGTGCAGGAGTGCCAAACAGCTTGGAGAAGCCTCCAAATTTTCAGGAGAGATCTCTAAATTTTTAGAAGAGGTCTCTAAAAATTCTAGCTTCATTTTTCTTCAATGTTTGACCTTCCAAACTTGAATTTCTTGACCCCAAACTCTTCTAAACAAGATTGCTTTCTTTAATTTTAATTTCTCTTCTTTCAATCATGCTTTCTTCTTACCAAGCCATCCAAATATGTGTGAATTTGATCTTTTAAGTATTTTGGCATGGCACTTGAGAGGATTTATTCTTAAGATAAATTCTTTATTTTGGATACTTGAAAAATCCTACACACATTCTTGAGACACATGATTAGATATATAATAAACTCAAGATTTGGTAATTGTCAAAATCAATCATGGGATCAACAATCTCCCCCTTTTTGATGATGGCAAAAGTTTGAGTATATGTTAAAGAAACTAATGTGAATCAAGATAAGAGTAATGAATTAAACTTTATGAAAGAATTCTTAATGAGTCTTTAATTTATTGAATTTCATTAGTACATATATATTTCATATGCTCAACATACTTCTCTTCCTTTTTGACAATATTAAAAAACTCATGGGAAGAAACAAGAAGTCATCAAAATCAACATCAAAGCATTAAATTGAGAGATATATTACATTCATAAAATAAATTTAAATAAATCATCTTTCATTTAAAAATTTGTTCTTTGACTCACAATAAGTTTCAAATATTTATTTTAATTTTAAAAATTAGTTTGAATTTAAATATCATATATTTTCCCTTTTTGAATGAATATACTCTTTAATAAGATTTTCAAATATACACTTTTAAGCTTTAAGAAGAATAGAGTTTTTCAAAAGATTTGAATATGAAATCAAGTATAGTATATACTTTAATATTCAATCTTTTCTTTTCTTAAAAAATTTTAGTCAATTAAGTTTGAAAAAGATATGTATCAAAAATGTATCGAGCAAAGTAAAATAAATAGAATTAGAGCAAAAGATAATCACATTTTTAAATTTATTGCTTTGAGTAAAAATTACTTCAATACCAATTATTCATAAGAATTTTTCACTGCACATCAAAAATTTATGATTAAATTTGAGTTTTCAATTAAGTTTTAAAATTAAATTTAAAAATTTATTTTTAAGAAGGAGTATGCTATAAATTCAATTTAACTCCAATCATTTGCCAAGAATGATCATGCAAATCAAGTTTAAAAGATTGGCACATGAAAGTTCAATATTATATTTATAAATGAGCTTCAAAATTATAAGAATGTATCAAAATTAATTTATTTGGAGTAAGAATATATTTCAAACTTCTTTTTACTCTAAATAGTTTTCAAAAATGACTTGACAATCAAATCAAAAGCATATAGATCAAATGGAATCATCATATTAAGGCTCAAAAGTATAATGAAATCAATGTTCATTTATCTTAATATAAGCTAATTAGAATTTTCAATCAAAGCTAGATAATATCACTCTCCTTATTTTTTATAATTAATGCTGGATAAATTTATTTTTTAATTTTTCTCCTCCTTTCTCTTTCAAATCAAGCAGATTAAATATGAATTTAACTACTAAATTCAAATTTTATAAATTTGAAAGATATTTTTAATTTCAAATCTCTTTTTAAATAATTGATCATTTTTTTACAATATTTTCTCTTTCTTACTTTAGGCAAATAAAGTTATTTTAAAATTAAATAAATTTAAAAGTATAAGTATCAATTGAGTGAAATAAGCATTAATCAAATAAAACATTCACTCAATTAAGTTTAAAAAAATGTATGAGATTCTTTGAATTTGTCTCAAGAGATATCATATCAAGAGTATATTAATATAAAATAGATTTGAGACATCATATCCAATTCTTTTGCCAAAAAATAATACTATAAAATGCAAGGCAAGAATGATTCCAAGAGTGAAAATTTTCTTAGGAAGAAACTTCTTGATATCAATTAAATTAAAATTTAGACCAAAACATGATTTTCTTAATAGTTCAACACCATTTAAAGATTAATTTGCAAGTTCAGGTTGATACCAATGAATTTAGTTTTGAATTGATAAAGATAAATTGATTCAGATAAATTAATTTGAATTGATATCAGCAAATCAGTTAAGGCAAATCAAAAAAAAAAAAATAGTTATTCTTCAAAAAGATTATCTCTTCCTTTTTCTAAGAAATATCAAGCAATTAGATTCAAAAAAGATATGTATTTTTGAGTTTGTCTCAAATGATATCAAATCAAGAATATAGTTGTGCAAAATCAGATTGAAAAAAAGATATTCTTCTCTTTTTGTCAAAAGATTGATCAATCAAATACATGATAAATAGTAAAATATTTGATACCAATCATTTAAAATTGAAGTTCTCTTTAAAAGTTTAGCTTTGAAGATAAATAATAACTTCCTTGAAATATCTTGTTAGATTTCAATTTCAAAAGATTTAAGAAGATCATTTTTCAAATTTAATTTTTAAAATCAATCAATTGAAACAAAATAAGAATGTTCACCTATAAATTTTTTTTTAAAGATCAAAGAGTCAATTAAATTGATGATCAAGAGAGGTATTCAAGAAAATTTAGAGGATCATAAAAATTAATCATTTGGGGGGTTTCGATAATCAAATAGGATAAGATCAAATCAAGAAAAAACTAGATGAAAGCTCTATGAGTTCAATTCAACTAGGAGATTTTCAAAACTTTAAAGACCAAACTAGGATGCATTATATATCAATCAAGCACTTGATTTTTTATAATTTAATATCTTATCTTCAAGTACTTAGATCATACACATTTTTAAGAGAATTTTGATAGTTAGGTATCTTATGGGGAAAGTCAAAATTTGATTCAATTGTAAATTTGGCAATTAAGACATTCAAACCCAATTAAGCAATTTTTTTTTAAAATTTAAATTCATTAATTATAAAATTAATTTGGGAAGGCTTAAAATATTAAGCTAAATTTCAAGTTTAATCATTTCAATCATTGATATATAGAGAAAAGCATATTAATTTAAAAAATAAAATATTTAAATTATTGCAAATATCAAAATCAATCGTACTTATCAAAATATGAGAGGAGTTATCATATGCATACATATTAACAAATCATTAAAGTCAATACATCAAACTTTCAATTCATAGAGTATGATTATTTTAAGCAATGATAAATCATCAAAATCAATCAAACAATGATGGCATGATGTGAGAAAAATTTAGATTTTATTGAATAGCATCATCCATCTATTTTTATTTTCAAGGCATCCATCAAAAGAATTTTCCTACTTTAGTTTTATTGAATCCTTGGTGTACCCACAAACTCATTTACTAGATTTTGGTACCCAAGCCATCTTGGGTCCATTGAGGTTAGAGCTTATGGTTCCTTTTGGAACCCATATTTACTTAATCAAAGTATGACCAATTCTTTTAGTATTACATTTAAAAAATTTATGGCCTACTTTGTTATATTTAAAATATATAATTGAAAGATTTTTAGATGAAGCTTTGCTAAACATATTCTTCACAAATTTTTGTTTTCTTAATGGATTATAATCAATTCCAACTTTATTGAAAATAGTCTTTTGATTATTCAAAATTGATTGAAGCTTTTGAGATCCAAGTGTAAACTATTCAAGCATGAATTTTAAATTTTTAATTTTTTTCTTAGTTTCATATTTTCTTCCAAAAGAGATTTTTAAGATTTCAAAAGCTTTTCTTTTTCTTTAACCAAGAATTTTTTAGATTTTACAAGATTTTTCTTTTTCTTAGTTAAAGTTTTAATTGGTTTGAAGAAATCATTCTTTCCTTTGGCCATATTTTTTATGTCTTTCATAAGATCTTCTTTTTCACATAAGACTTTATTTTTCTTTTCAGCCAAAGTAAGATTGGATTTTTTAAGCACTTTATTTTTTAATCTTAGTTTTTTTATATTCATCCATTAAATCGTTAAAGGCTTCAAATAATTCATCAAGAGTAAAATTGAAAGAGTTATTAAAATTTACCTCATCATCATTAGACATGAGGCAAGAATTTGCGATACATTCTTCCTCTTTATCCATCAAGCATAATTGGTCTACTTTTTGCTCTTCTCTTTCATCTTTATTTTCTTTACTTTGCTCCCCCTTAATTGAAGATTTCTTCTTTCTTTGTTTCTTCTTCTTATTTTTTTTTCCAACCTCATGAGCCATGAGGCCTATGTTGCGGTGAGCTTTCTTTGTTTCTTCGGAGCTTAATGTTTCTTCTTGATTTGCTCCCTCAAAAATAGTTTTTAATTTTTTTCATATCTATTTTGCTAAAATACACGAAGAAATTATATTAAACTCATTAATATCCAAGGAGCAATAAAGTATATTCATGGCTTTAGCATTAAGTTGGGCCATTTTCTTATCATGCTCTTTCAATGCTTTGGACGTGTGTGAGCCATCGATTATAATCTTTCATAAGTTATAATCGTGTGCTTGTATGAAGATGCACATTCATGCTTTTCAATAACTATAGTTTGATTCATTTAATAGTGGGGGATGATGAATAGAATGGCCTTCATTAAAGATGGATTTTATTTTGGATTGTCAAAATCTTTAGCTCTAGATGATTAGATCAAAAATCAATAATAGTGCACCTACTCTGATACCAATTATTGTCTAGAGGTAGCCACCCAAGAGCGGGTGGGGGGGGAGGGGGAGGTAAATTAGGTTGCTATGAAATTTTATCCAAATTTAACTCTAAACCAGTGTGTGCTTTGATTTTAACTTAAGTGGTGTGGTTAGAATATATGTAATATAAGCAGTGGAATTAAGGTAATAAAATTAAATAATAAAAGTAAAGCAAGAATTAAAAGCATGCAGGGAATGTAAAGGAAAAGAAGAAAAGAGTATAATACAAATACACAAAGATTTATAGTAGTTTGGTGCAATCCACTCCTACATCCACTTCCTAAGCTTTCTTTAGAATTTTTACTATAATCTACTCTTGATTATAATGTGTTTATTTTTTCAGGGTCACAAACAAACCTAGTTGATTTTCACAGGAGCACAAATCAAAATCTAACATCATTAGTTTTTTGGATTCATTAACAATCCAGTTAGTTTTCCGCACTCACTAATCAAAACCTATAATGTTCAATTCCAGACTTGGATGGGCCTAATCCTCAAGTTTTATTTCTCTAAAGAAACTTGAAAAGAAACAAAAATACAATATAAGAATTTCAGCATAAAAATAAAAAATAGAGTTGAAACTCTTTGAGCACGAAGAAGAGGTTGAATAATTGGCTCTTTTGAAGCTTGAAAACTCTTCTTTGAGGCTTGAGAGGATGCTTGAAAAGTTGTAGAAGATAGCTCTTGAATGCCCTTTGAAATCATTGCAAAATTCCTCTCTTTTTCTCTTTTATTGATGTGTAATAGAATCCCTTAGGTTTAAAAAATAATTTCTCTCTCTAAATCTCCTAATTCTATTTTTCAATTGATTCTCCACCTTTAAAATATCTTTGGAGATGGTTGGAGAGAAATTTCTAGCAGTTGGAAGCACTGAAATAGCCATTAGGAGTGAAAACTAGCCATTGGAAAGCTTGCAGAAAAATCCTGTTGAAGGCTGTCGCGAATTTAGAGAGCTCTCAATTTTTTTGTGAGAGCTCTCGATTTTCCAGCAAGAGCTCTCGAGAATTTTTAAGACATCTTGGTTTCATAGCAAGAGCTCTCGAGAATTTTTGAGAGCTGTTGGTCTCAGAACATAGAAATAAGGTTTCTATTTCTTGAAACGAAGAGGTCTCGCCTAGTTTTGGAGAGGTCTCGAGCCTATGCCAGGGCAATATGCAGGAGTGCCAAACAGCTTGGAGAAGCCTCCAAATTTTTAGAAGAGGTCTTCAAATTTTTAGGAGAGGTCTCTAAAATTCTGGCTTTATTTTTCTTCAATGTTTGACCTTCCAAACTTGAATTTCTTGGCCCCAAACTCTTCTAAACAAGATTGCTTCCTTCAATTTTAATTTCTCTTCTTTCAATTATATTTTTTTCATACCAAGCCATCCAAATATGTGTGAATTTGATCTTTTAAGTATTTTGGCATGGCATCTTGAGAGAATTTATTTTTAAGATAAATTTTTTATTTTGGATACTTGAAAAATCCTACACACATTCTTGTGACATGTGACTAGATACATAATAAACTCAAGATTTGACAATCATCAAAATTAATCATGGGATCAACAACCATGTTAGAGACTCAATCTAGATAGTTGACTTCTCTGATGAATTCGCCTTTAAGGAGCTTGTCAACTTCTTCTGCTATTGCCTTCTATCTCTCTGAAGCATAGCTACGTATTATTTACTTCACTAGCTGATGTTTAGGATCAATAGTCAGATGATGTTTTATGACTTCGGCGTCAATTCTGAGCATGTTCATAGGGATCTAAGCAAAAACATCTACATTTCTTCGTAGGAACCCGACAAGTTGCTCACATACCTCTTCTTCTAGATTGAAGCCGATCTGCACCGTATGCTCTTTATTTCCATCATTTAGAGGGATCGAGACTAGATCTTCCATGGGTTCCCCTCGTTCTTCAGTAAGGTCATCTCGGACATCCAGCCCATCAATCAGGTAAGGGTCTGATTGTTCATCCCTTTGCAAGGCAATTGAGTAACAATATCTTGCCAAGGCTTGATCTCCTCTAACCTCTCCCAACCCATGATTCATTAGAAACTTTATCTTTAAATAGTAGGTCGACACTACTATCTGAAGTGTATTTAGATCGGATTGGCCAAGAATAAAATTATAGGCAAATGAAGCTTTCACTACCAAAATATCCACTTGTGCCCTAGACTATTTTGGATATCATCCGATAATACAATTAATATTATTATTCCTTCAACTAGCATAGTATCACCAATGAAGCCCACTAATGGGGTACTCATTGGTCTGAGCCAGTTATTAGGTATAGATATTTTGAAGAAGGCATCATAAAATAAGACATCTATCGAACTTTCATTATTGATAAGAATGCAGCGTACATCATAGTCTGCAATATTCAAAGAAACTACAATCGCGTTGTTATGTAGGAACTTAACTCCTTGCGCATCTTCTTTAGTGAAAGCGATGGATTTTTCAGTCCTCCACCTTTTAGCTGACCAATCAAATCCACTAGCCTCTTCTTGTCGAAGTCCCCAGAGATAGTATTTATGATGCCCAATGGGGGTCGATCTCCTGGCTGCTCCTTCCTCCTTGGCAGTTCTTATTGCTCTTAGGCGCTCTTTCCTTGTCTCAGGCCAACATCATAGGAATTGGCCAAGCTAGGCTCGTCTGATGATCTCCTCAATCTCATCTTGAAGCTGAATGCACTCTTTAGTATCGTGATCATGATCATGATGAAAGAGACAATACTTGTTATGATTGTGCTTGCAAGGATGAGTGTGCATCCTCTCAGGCCTCAGTAACTATTTCTTAACCTTCATCAGTACTTAAGTTTTCAAAACATTAAGGGGGCGTAGTTGTGGAATCTTCTAGGAGGAGAGTTTCATCATGTACTTTGATCAAGACTCCTTTATCAACGAGCTCGGAGAGGAGTTCGGGCTTATCTGCACTCAAGAGTGACTCGAAAGTATGGCCAAGCTTCACTCGACTTTTTTTCAAGTATGGGTTTACTAGATTCACGCACCTACCACTCTTCTGTGGCTTCATTGTCCCTAGCTTTGAAGGCCTCTTCTGCTCGGGTGTAGCCATTTGACCGAGCTAGCATATCAACAAAATTTTTGGGATACTTTCTTTCCAGAAAGGATCAAAGTTCATTCTTCTGAAGACCGCCCTTTAGTACGACCATGGCAATAGATTGATCCAAATTTTGAACCTCCAGGATAGCAACATTAAAGCGATTGATATAAGCCCAGATGAACTCCCTTTCCTTCTACATGATGTTGGTAAGGGAGTCCGAACCTTGCTTGAAACGTCTGTTGCTGACAAAATGAGCCACAAACTGATGGCTTATTTGGTCGAAGGAGAAGATCGTACCCGAGTTAAGTACCGATTTCTTGCTGCTTCCTTCAGAGTTGATGAAAAGACTCGGCATAAAATAGCATCTGGCGCACCATGGAGTAGCATCATGATCCAAAAGGTCTCTAGATGGTCAACCAGATCAGAGATCCCATCGTAACTCTTAAATTGAGGAAGCTTGAAGTTTAGTGAGATAGACTCTTGCATGATCTAGGCAGAGAATGGGAGATCGGTGCAGATGTCATCATGGTGGATCGGGATGGTATGATGGAGCTCCTCAATCCATCGATCCATGTCCTAAAGCTTCTGATCGAGAGAATCACCTTGATTATGGATCTTAGAAGATTTTCGACTGTAGATAGGGAAAGTCTCTTTCGAAGAGGAGTCATGATCAGAGCTAGGATCTTTCGCTATTTTTTTTTCTTTTTAGGAGTAATGGGTCTACTTACCCAAGTATGCCTTTTTTGAGCTGGTTCCTAAAGTTCTGATAGGAGGTTTTTTGAATAAGTTGCCATCGGAGGTTGCCATATGGCCTGCATCATTTCGACAAAGCCTCGAACCTATTGCATCAGCAGGTTGAACTACTCTGAATCCACCATAGCCACCGAGGGAGGTTGTAGTGCTAGTGATGGTGTTGGAGCAAAAGGACCTGGCTCAGATTTGATGATGGAGGTGGTGGATTGTTAGGTAGTTATCTTCATTGGAGGCATTCTTGAGATTGAAAAAGATCAAATGGAGATGGATCTTGAAAGATTAAAAGAAAAGAGTAGACAAATTTAACTGAACACTCATTTTAGAATAAGGGCACTAGGTCCCTTCCTTTAGTAAGAATTCTATTGGTGCAAAATCTGGTTGATGCTGGATGATGCTGGAGCTGGAGAAGGTGAGGTCACCATTAGGACCTGCAAAATAAAGTCCTGACTGGAGTCAGGGGTGGTGACTCCGGCAGGATCCTCCAACAATCAAGTCAACTTTTTTGGCTAACAAAAATGGAGTGTTCAGAAAAATTAAAATAGAGTTTTAAGCTTAGAGAGAAAATGTATCTAAAAAGTTTCTTATATAGACAGAGCCTATAACAAACTGATAGTGATAGTCATAACTACCTGGTAATGGGCTATTCATGGCCACATGGATTTGATATGGAGGGTAGTGTATGTAATCATGACGTGCTAGTCTGTTGGGATTTGATAGTCAAAGTTTGAATGTCTCCAAGATTGTCTAAGTATTGACTGATATTTGCTGTATCGAGAACTGATGCCGGGATCCTTCCATGGATAAAGAGAGTTCGATTGGAAGGAGCCTGGTGAGCTATGGGAGATAGTCCAAAAGGAGTTTAACTAGAGAAGTCTGGTTGTGGGAGGTCTGGCTGGAGGAGTTTGGCTAGAGAAAGCCCGACTAGGGGAGTTTGGTTGGAGGAAGCCTGACTCGAGGAAGTTTGATTGGGGGAGTTCAGTTAGAGGAAGCCCGGTTGGGGGAGTTTAGCTGGAGGAAGCCCGACTGGAGGATGTTTGATTGGAGGAAGTCCAGTCCGCGCTGAGACAAGATACCAAGCCAAACTTCGATTGGAGCAGGTTTAACCCCAACACATATGCATAAATAGAAATAAGCATAGAGGAATACATGTAATGCTATATCCAAAATTTTGATAGAGCTCCAAGAGAATTTCCATAGGTGCGGAAATGTTCACCCTCCAATATGGTAATCCACACAGAAACTAGGTCAAGACACTAGCTCCTTATATGTTGGTTCCTATTGATCAGTTATTTTATGAAGAATTTGATCAACCTATATGGCAAAAACATTATGCTAAAAGTGTTAGCCTTAATGCCTATCTCTCGCACTTCTTTCTTTTCTTGATCTTTTCTAATCTTTTCCCTAAGCCCTTATCCTAAAAAAGACATCTTGTCCTAAAAAGAACCTTATCTTAACAAGGGAAGGAAGAGCCTTCCCTATTCCCTAGCTTTCTTTTTCTCCTCCTTTCTATTTTCTTATCTTGCCTATTTCCCTTCCTAACCCTTGTCTTGAAGATGACTTCTTGTCCTAATTAGGATCTTGTCTAATAAAGAAAGGAAAAGAGGTATTGGGACAATAGGGAGTGTTGTAAGAGAGAAAAGATTGGAATGAGATTGTTTTGATCATTGAGCGCACACTACAAGAAAAGTTATATACACCCATGCTTTTTAGTCACATAAAGTACATACATGGATAAAAATTCAAATTCTAAAAAAAATATTGTATATACCCATGTTTATCAAACATTAAAATGCTATAATTAATTTTAAACTTACATTTTAATGATTAAACGTAAGTAAATCAAATCTACTAATGGGTAAACATGGATAATTCAAATCTATAAAAAATATACAAGGATTGATAAAAAATAACTGATGCCAAGAAAATAGTGCCTAAATAAAAAAAGACACCAACCCCATCTCCGTTGATTAAGTAATTTTTATAATTTATTAAACATTCATAATAAACAAAAATATATATAATTAATTTTTATAAAGATATATAAATAATAGGATGGCATGGGAATTGAATCCTAAATTATTGGAAGGCCTAATTACAATCTTAATCATATAATAAGTGTTATGATATCAACTTGCTCTAATACCGATTGCTATAAAGTCCAGTTAGGACACCATGACCTCAAGACCTTCTCGATACCACTTGCATTGCACTCGATCACATATGGATACCGCAAAGAAAGAAAGAAGAATACGAGATAAGAAATCATATGAATCAAGTATACATAGATTAGACCAAGGTCTATCTCCATGGGACGTGCAAGCTTCACTATGAGAGAGAAAAAATCAAACAATACAAGAAGAACTTACCACTCAACCCTTATATAAGAGTCTCTTAACTAGAAGCTCCAAAATTTTTATAAAAGCTTTTTAAAATCTCTCAAGAAGTCTCTCAACACCTCTAATATGTTATCAATTTTTTGATGCAATAAACGGTTCGTTAATCGAAGTTATATAGACTTCAGAAACTCAAAAATAGTGTTTCAATAGGAAATATTGTTGCAAACACACTCAAGATTAATTCTGGACCATCCAATTATGATCGGCTCCATCCTTGGCCATTAGATCATGCGCACAATCTTTTGATCATGCTCAGATCATTCCTCAGCCATCAGATCATGATCGAAAGCTTTCCTGATCATTGGATCATGCAAAAACATTAGCCTATCACCTAAATCGCATTTCAGCCGTTCAATCATGATCAACTCAAACCAAAGCTGTTGGATCATGATCAGTCCATGGAATAGTGCCATGGACTACGTGAAATAGCTAGGGATCAAAATTTTGGTCCACGTAGGCTGTTGTGGATCGATGGTCCATGATGGACCACATGGACCTGGTGCTTGCGTGGCCTGCTCCCATGCAGCTCATGCGTGCCTGGCCGACCTAGCATGCGGCTAGCCTAGTGCCACCATGCGCTACTAGTCTAGTTCACGCTGTCGCCAGCCCACGCCGCCTATGGGTCCCTCCGACGGTCCGAGGGTTGGCTATCCCATTCTAATCTTCATTCACATGTAACTTCTCCGTTTGGACTATTTTTGGGCTTGTTGGACTCCGTTCGTTATCTTGGATCTTATTCTAAGCTTATTATAGACCAAATCTTGAGATATCTTTTTCAACAATCTCTACCTCAACTCGATATTCAACCTCTACCCATCTCTGAGAGCCTATAATCTATCTCACTCCCAAGTCCTAGGACATGCCTGCTATCTCATGGATGGACAAATATGAGAGTGGAACCATGCCGCTCGATCCTACCTCTGTCAATGGCTTTGATCACTCTGACCTAAGACCTGCTCAGGGTAGCCTCCTATGGTAATAGGAACTTTACTTTACGACGTCGCCTCCTTTTCTCCCGAGTTTCACATCTCATTTTCGAGCCATCTACACCTAGAGCTCCACCTCGCATTAGACCCCCTACCATGAGGTAGTGTCCTCAATACTTTTTTTCTCTTATCACCATCCTACTATCATGTATGACCTTCAAGTTTCCTCCATCAACTTTCCATCTGAAGCCAGTCAAATCCAGTCTACTCAATGAAATTAGCTTCTTCTTAAAGCTGGGTATGTATCGGACCACACCCAATTTCTTCACTATTCCATCATGGAGCTTCATGTTGATCGTCCCACTATTCTTGATCTTATAGCTCGATCCATCTAGTAGGAACACAATGCCCTCACTAGTCTCTAGGGATCAAACAACTCCTCTTTGTAACATACATGATGTAAATAAGTAGAATCCATAATCCACTAGGAGGAAGAAGTAGATACCTCGTTAGATATCTCTAAGATATAATCCTCTAACTCACTACTGATCGTCGTTGCAGTAACTCTCGTTCGATTCCTGAGCTACGGGCAATCTCTAACATGATGCCCTAACTCATCGCATCGATAGCATCTGATTTTACTAGGATTCCTTATCTTGGACCTGAATTATCCTTCTCGCGATCCTCTGCCGCTTCATCTACTGCCACTTACTCTTCTAGAAACCACCAAAGTTGAGCTGCCGCCATCTGAATTTGAAGTTGGATTCTTCCTCCTAAGAACCTTGTTCTGGAGAATCATCATAGTGACCTCATCCATCTTGATGGTGCTTTTTCTCATAAGAAGAGCAGTCACCAAGGACTCATACAAAGGAAGAAGCGATGCTAGCAAGACCAACATCCTGGTCTTCTTCTCAACCTTCTCACCTACACCGAGAAGATTGGTGAGAATCTTCTGAAAGTGGCTAAGATGCTCCTGCACACTCTATCTCTCAGTCATCCATAGTTGATAGGATTTGGTATGGTGCTTCTAAGCCTCGGGGGGTCATAGGAGGAGCCAGGGTGTTGGCTTCGGGAGTCTAGGATGGATGTGGGTCCTAAAGCTAGGATAGAAGTTATCCTAAGATAAAGATGGTGTGTAGCCCTGCACAGGCTTGAGGTTCAAGTGTGAGGACCTTGAAGGGGGACTTGGTAGGTGCTCCACAAACTTGGGACACAAGATGAAGCAAAGGACCAAAGCAAGAAGAAGAAACTGCTAAGACAAGGGGCTGACACATAGATGGGCTGGCTCGGATATGTAGTCAAGCCAGCTCGAGTTGAGATCGAACCAACTTAGGGTATAGTCGAGCTGGCTATCTCAAATAGATAGAAGAAAGGATTCAGATGAGATGCAGTCGAGCCAGCTCGGCTTCTGACAGAGCCAGCTCGATGATGACGAATAGAACTGGACTGGATTTTCTATTTGGTCTTGGATTGGGATTAATCCAAGGGGTCTTAAGGCCTGGTCCAATAAGATCTTAAGGTGGCTAACTCATGTATGTGTCAGGTTTAGATTCAGGAGATGAGAGGATGGGAGACACGGGTGTACATTGGCTCGATGAGTGCTTTCATGTATTGGGTTATCCTAGGAGAATTTTTTAGCTAGAGTTTGAATTTATTTGGATATATGTGGTATAGCAAAAATCCTAAGATATATAAACCCAGGTATTGTAATATTTACAATAGAATGGAATCAATATACAGCTTTTCTTCCTAACTCATTTCTCTCTTTTCTCTCTGATTCCAATGCTAAGCCTTAGGGGCCATCATCGACTTTTACTTTTCTTCATATTTCTGGATTAACACCCAGGTTCACATAAGAGATCGGATCTATGACTATGATTTTGAGTAGCCATAGATATAACAATTGATATCAAAGTATTACCGATTATTCCAACACTTGGTATCAAAACCTGATTCAGAGCTTGGTTGAGCATGAAGGAGGAAGAAGATCAAGCTTTAGAAGAGATCAGTAGTGAGGTTCAGATCTAAGATTTTCTCTAGGTTTCATGAGGAAGAAAAAGATCAATGGGCTGCTGTCCATCATCCCTAGTCAAGATAATTTTTTAGATCTACTTGTTAGCTATTTTTGATTCGATTTGATCATGAAGAATAGTGGGTTGAAGGTAGGATTTAAGAAGTTTGATGGAAAGGGTAGTTTCACAATGTGGAAGGTTAGGATGGAAGATCTACTGATTCAGATGAGGCTAGATTCGGCCTTGGAGGATAGGCCGGAGGAGATGACAGATAAGGAGGGGAATTCCTTAGAGAAAAGGTCATGTGTCATGATTAGGGCTTGTTTGGTAGATGAGGTGCTATATGGCATATTGGAGGAGAAGACACCCAAGAGTTTATGATCAAGATTACATCAGTTGTACATAGAGAAGAACATATGCAACAAGTTGATACTGAAGAAGTAAATGTATAGCCTTCGGATGTAGGAGGGTGAGGATGTTATAGGACATATTCAGCATTTCGACTGGATGAGTATGGACTTACTCAACATTGGGGTGGAGTTCAAAGAGAAGGACAAGAGTTTATTGCTGCTATGTTCGCTATCCAGGAGCTTCGTTCCATTGGTAACTACACTATTGTATGGTAAAGAGACACTGGTGTATGAGGAGATCGTATCAGTGCTAAGGTCCAATGAGCAGCAGGAATGGATGACAAAGAGGGAGGTTTTCTAGGATGGTCTCGTGGTGTCAAAGAGGCCCAGGCAAGGAAAGAATAAGGATTAGCAAAGGGGCAGCAAGAGATCTATGAAGTGCTTCAAGTGTGGTGAAGCAGGATACTTTAAGCAAGAATGTCTGCTTTGGAAGAAGTGCAAGAGAGGAAAAGTCAGATTCCATCATTTCAGTCACTAAATGTGAAGAGTCGGATGAGCTCTTGGTAGTTTCGGAGGAGCTTGTGGGGTGTAGTATATCTGAGATAGTTTTAGAGGGATCCATGGAGTGTGAAGGGTTCAAAGGAGCAGCGATTGTGTTCGAGGTCCAGTGGCAAGCTTAGTAGTACAGGGTTAAGTGGTTAGCCTCGAGGGACTCGATTACAGAGTTAGCTTCTACAGCATCAAGGGGACTTCAATTTCAGATGGAAATCGGGGAGAGATGGCTTCACAAGTGGAGAGAGTTTTAACATAAGTTCAGAGCGGAGGAGTGCAGGAGGACCAATATCCTAGCACCAATATCGAAGATGCACAGTTCGAGGTGGAGCAGCACATGCGGGAGAACAAGTAAAGTTTTGAGGAGACTGTGTCAGGATATGCAGTGGGTGTCAGCATAGGATTGCTGTAGATTCTCCATGATAGTTTAGGATAAATGATGCGGCTATCAAGCAGAAGGATGTCTATAACTTTTAGGATGGTGCATAGATGCAAGCTAAGGTCTTCAGCAATGGAGGTGGTCATCCCAAATGCTTCAAAGGGAGCTCAGTAGCTGAAGAAAAATGATAGTAGCAAGGTGTGCATAAGTAGCTGTCAGGGCATTCATCGATAGTGGGATCGTATAGGGGAACATTGCCAGGGGTGCCAAGGCTTGGACGTACCAAGATGGAGATTGTAGGATTTGGTGTGGTGCTTCAAAGCCTTGGAAGGCCATAGGAGGCGCCAAGGTGTTGGCTCTAGGGGTCTTGAATGGGTGTGGATCCTAGGGCTAGGATAAAAGTTATCCTAGGATAAAGGTGGCATGTAGCCCTATATGGGCTCAAGGTTCAGGTGTGAGGATCTTAAGGAGGGGCCTGGTAGGTGCTCCAAAAACTTGTGACATAAGGTGGAGCAAAGGACCAAAGCCAAGAGAAGAAACAGCCAAGATAAGGGGCTGACATACAGGTAGACAGGCTCGAATACACAATCGAGCCAGCTTAGGCTGAGATCAAGCCGACTCAGAGTGTAGTCGAGCTGGCTATTTTAGATAGACAGAAGATAAGATTCAAGCGAGGTGTAGTCGAGCCTGCTTGGCTTCTAACAAAGTCGGCTCGATGGTGGCGAATAGAATTGGATGGAGTTTTTTATTTGGTCTTAGATTGGGATTAATCTAAGGAGTCTTAAGGTCTGATCCAATATGGTCTTAAGATGGCTAATTCATGTATAAATCGGGTTTAGATCTAGAGGATGAGAGCATGGGAGACATGGGTGTACATGGGCTTAGTGAGTGCTTTCATGTATTGGGTTAGTATAGGAGAGTTTTTCAGCTGGAGTTTGGATTTATTAGGGTTCATGTAGTATAGCAGAAACTCTATGACATATAAATCCAGGTATTCTAATCTTTACAATAGATTGGAATCAATATACAGCTTTTCTTCCTAACTCTCTTCTCTCTTTTCTCTCTAGTTCCAACGCCAAGCCCTTGGTGCCATCATCAACTTTTGGTCTTCTTCATATTTCTAGAGTAACACTCAGGTTCATGTGAGAGATAGGATCTATGACTATGGTTCCGAGTAGCCATGGTATAATAATTGGTATCAAAGCAGTACTGATTGTTCTAACACTTGGTATCAAAGCATTAAATAAAAGCAACACCGATTGCCCTAGGTGCCATCATCAACTTTTGCTCTTCTTCATTTCTATATTAACATCTAGGTTCGTGCAAGAATCGGACCTACAACTGCAATTTTGAGCAGCTATAGGCATAACAATTAGTATCAAAGCAGTACCAATTGTTCCAACACTTGGTATTAGAGCCTAGTTGAGCGTGAAGGAGGAAGAAGATCAAGCTTCAGTGAAGATTAGTAGTGAGGTTTAGATCTAAGGTTTTCTCCAAGCTTCATGAGGAAGGAAGAGATCTAAAGGCTGCTGTCCACCATCCCTAGTCAAGGTAATTTTTAGATCTATCTGTTGGCTATTTTTTGATTCGGTTTGATCATGAAGAACAGCAGGTTGAAGGTAGAATTTAAGAAGTTTGATGGAAATGATAGTTTCACAATATGAAGGTTAGGATGGAGGATCTGCTAATTTAGATGAGGCTAGATTTGGCCTTGGAGGATAGGTCGGAGGAGATGACAGACAAGGAGTGGAAGTCCTTAGAGAAAAGGGTATGTGCCATGATTATGGCTTGTCTGGAAGATGACGTGCTGTAAGGCATGTTGGAGGAGAAGACATCCAAGAATTTATGGTTGAGATTACATCAATTATACATGGGGAAGAACAGTGCAACAAGTTGGTGCTGAAAAAATAACTATATTGCCTTCAGATGCGAGAGGGCGAGGATGTTGTTGGACATATCAGCATTTTGACTGGATGAGCATGGACTTGCTCAACATTGAGGTGGAGTTTGAAGAGGAGGACAAGAGTTTATGGCTACTATATTTTCTATTCGAGAGCTTCGATCTATTGGTAACTACACTGCTATATGATAAGAAAACATTGGTGTACGAGGAGATCATATTAGTGCTAAGGTCCAACGAGCAACGAGAATGGATGATGAAGAGAGAGGTCTACCATGAGGGTCTCGTGGTGTCAGAGTGGCCCAGGCAAGGGAAGAAGAAGGGTCAGCAAGGGATTCAAGAAGTACTTCAAGTGTGGCGAAGCAGGATACTTTAAGCGAGAATGTCCACTTTGAAAGAAGTGCAAGAGAGGAGAAAAGTTAGATTCCATCATTTCAGTCACTAAAGTAAAGAGTCGAATGAGCTCTTGGCAGTTTTGGAGGAGCCTATAGGGTGTAGTGTATCCGAGATAGTTTTGGAGGAGTCCATGGAGAGTGGAGAGTAGTGAATATGTTTGAGGTGTAGCAGCAGGCTCAGCAGTGTAGCATTGAGTGATTGGTCTTAAGAGATTCGGTTATAGAGTCAGCTTCTATGGCATCAGAAACATAGAAAAAATCAGATTTTTCTATCGCAGGATGCATTTGATCAGATTAGATTTATAGCAAAATAATTTTAAAATTTTTTTATGATCCAATCAGGTCTGAGAGTTCTTAAATCTGATTAGATTGATCTAAAATTAGAAGTAAAAAAAATAATGATAATAGTTATCACCTAATCGAGTAAACTATTTATCTATTGTGATGATCTGATGACTAATCCAAGATTCTGATTGAGCCACACACGCGCTTGACCTCTACTAGTATCCACTCAGGTTAGATCTGGAAGTCTCGTCCATCTGGATCTAATCTCAAAGATTAGATGTGATGTCTTCCTATAGAGCCTTCAAAATGAACTTTGAGGGTTGCGCATTCATCTCATGAACACTGTCGTCTATCGCTGATCTTCGCACCAATGGAACTTAATCTTTGCTCGCAGGTTTGGCCCAACTATTAGGCATGGAGAAAAGGGAGAGGATCAGATGAGGAAGGTGTGAAGATGAATATTTTGGCAGGACTTCACCGTAGAGAAATCGCTATATGCAATAGCTTGTGTAGGGCCCTATTTATAGACCTAGTCAAGAGTCCCTTCGCATATAACTTTGAACAGGTCAAAGTTTAACATGTAGATGGACTCCTTAATAGATCTCCATGTTAGATATGTGTGCCCTAAAAGCAAAAATTGGCTGACACTTGTTATACACTTCTAAAGACAAAATTATAATTTTGACTGTAAATAATAAAATGGGTTATTTTCTATCACAATGTGTATTTAGTGTCTGTGATACATCCCTTGAGTTAATGGCAATGATAATTCTTATTTTCAAGAGTTGAAAATTTAAGATATGAATTTTTATTATTAACTCATAAAATGCTTCCGACCATAGGATCATCATGAGAATGGTGATTGATCCGAAAGGTTGGTATACAATGGCTTCTTTATAGTAGATGACTCTTGAGTTTATGGTGTAGAGACACCGAAGTGAGAGTATAGATATTCGTTAGAGAATGAGGGTACTGAGCGTGACCACCTCGAGCAGTCATAAGAAAGTCTACCTTCTCATCGATGATTGGCTCGAAGCTATAGTGGTGTATCTAATTCTTTGACTTGAGGTGCATCGGCAGTTCACCTTGAGGGTGTTATAGTTTCACTATACCATGACTCGGTCTCCTAGCCATTCGGAATCCTAAGGTGTATGTTGGCTATATCATGTTCATTGTAGGAATTGGATTGTACCAAGAGAGAATCTATCTACCTCGGTAGATGGGGAGCAATCCTATGATGATCATGAGAATCAAATCCATAAGCCCATGGCCATGGCAGAGTGAAATGATAGAAAGAGTTTTTATTAAGATTTTCACATTGGATTTGAATCGAATGATTAGTTCATACGATGGATATTAGGGTTTGACGAGTTCACCTTAACCCTAATCTGATCGGGGCTCAAGATAGAAGAACTTAATCACACAGGTAACCGCATCAAGAGGTTCATTGTCAGTTCTGATGGATTGCCACCATATATAGCTAGGTGTCACTGGTGGATTTTGGGAGCAATTAGAATGATTTGGATGATCGATCATTCTAGTTGTCAGAATTAGAAAAGTTCTGATCCATTGGAAGGTGTTTCGATGATGTCGATGATAGAGATCATGACATATCTCATTACCATACAAAATTGAACCTAACTAGATCACACAAACAATGGTTTGGATCTAGATATCATCAATTGGACTAACCCAATTCAATTGATTTGAATTAGATTCAATTAGGTTCAAGAAAATCATGCTAGCACACGATTGAGCCTAATGTTCTCCTTCAACAATCATTAAAAGTTATCTCGACTAAGCCAAATATATTTGGACTCACTTAGATACCTTTACTTAGTCTAACTGGAGCTTGTCTAAGTTAAAAAAAAATTATCTTAATTTATGAGATAAATTTGGGACAATACCTATCATTTTTCGTCACCTGCTAATTCTTATCTTTTGACTTTGGTCAAACATTGACCTTTGACACTTAGACATCTGCCCATATATCATACACCCATAGGAGAGCAGATGGAGGTTTTTCCCCCTACTAGAAAGAGGAAAGAAGAGAGTGCATGCCTAGGGAGGCATGCACCTAAGGATAATGATGCCTGGAGTTCCATATAGATGGGACTCTAGGTTGCTTCATGGAATAAACTTAGGTGGCGCCTAAGACTCTACTTTGACCAATCATGGTGCCACCTAAGGATGTTTGAGAGAGGCTCTCATCTGATTAGATCAGGTGATATCATCCCACCAATCAGATTTAGATTTGATTACACGAAGAGACGTGATTGGCCAGGATGATGTGGCACTACATGGCATAATAGGGTCTATATAAACTCTATCTGTGCCTAGGCTTAAGAGACTTCTCTCTTTGCCCATGCCACATAGCCTTCTCCCTCTCTCCTCCATGCCTACCTCTGATCCTTTCTCTCCTCTCCATGCCCAAAAGGCTTTGTGCTCAAGTTCGGTGCGACCTAGGAAAAAGAAAAGCGATAAGAAAGGAAGAAGGCAGCACTGCTGCAAGAGACGACATCAAATCTTCAAAAATTATGTTGAAGACCTTCAAGATCAGATCCAGATCTGATCTTTGGAGAAAAGATTAAGAAGAAGGATATATTCAAATCCTACCTGACTGAATACTAGTAGAGGTCAGGCGATTGTGTGCCTGCATCCAGAACCTCAGGCAATTAGCAGGATCATCACAGGATAATAAGATTACCGAACAACAAGGTATAAATTAAATCTAATTTAATTTACTTTTATTTTATTTTATTAGATTCATCTAATTAGATCTAAAAAGTATTAGATCTGATTTAGATCTAAGAAAAAAAATTTTGAAATATTTCTCTTGGTCAAATCAGATCTGAACGAACCTGACCCGAGAAACAGAATTTTCTCTTCAACTGGTATCACAGCCAGATTCCCATAAATAATTTAAATCTAATTTTAATTTAATTTTGATCTAATAATTAGGTGATTTTAGATATCACATGAGATATGAATAGATCTAAAATTAGAAAAATTAAATAATTTAAATCTAAGTTCTACAAGATGTATGATTAGTTGTAGAGTAGAATTATTCTATGCATAGTCATGCATGATCATAATTTAATTAAGTTATAATTTTTAAATCTATTTATTTACTATATTTTTGATATTATAAATATTATAATAAGATCTAAAAATAGAAAATAAAGTTATTTAAATTTTGGTTCATATGAGATATGATGAATGCATGTTTAGACTAGTTGTAGAATAGTTCTACATAATTATCTAGAATAGAATTTATCTTGATGTGATCAATTTAAATTAGATTTTTTAGATGATTATGAGATAATTTAGATCTAAAAACATGCATGATATGATACATGACATGTATGCGAAACATGTTTGTAGTTAGATCAATTTTTATATATGAGATATATGATGTAGATCTAACTAGTATTGTAGTTTTCATATTTTTGATTAAGGCATTCCCCTTGGCCGTCTGGTCATAAGAACAAAGTATGGTTTAAGTGCCCTCTCCTCCCATTCGATGAGATGTTTTTATGATGTGTAGGGATGCTGCGCATTCGTCCTTAATCAGAAACCTAAAAACTTATTTTCTGCAAAACCCTAGATCCTGAAATCCTAGGATTTTATTTACATATTTTGTTTGTGAATCCTAAACTTAATTGAGAATTAAGATTATGAAATATATTAAGTCTAAAAATTAAAAAATTTTAAATTTAAGACATATTCATAAAATTGGGTTCAAACTTGGGTAGCTCAATTAGGTCTAAGCGATTGATCAAATCGAATCAAGAGTTGGTTAGATGGGATCAAGAGTGCTTAAATTGACCAGTCTAATAGGATTAAGTCTAGATCAAGATCGAATCACATGAGTGATTGATCAAGCTAAGACCTAATTAGGCTCAGTATTTAGAGTCTGGATTGTAGACTAACCTGATTGGTTCTGGCTCAACAATTTAGAGTCTAAGATAAGTTTGGCAGATATGACCGACTAATTTTTAATTAGGAGCTACTCGACTCGAATGCATTCTTATCGAGTTAATGGCATATCCCTTCCATCGATCTCACTTACCTGGCCATATTTATTGGCTCAGTCATGATCTGAGGTGGCCAATAATCCAAGCTAACCCATGCCACTAGGTTAGTCAATAATGGTTATGACTATGTCAAGTCTAGTTTAATGAGATCTAAATCAAATATCCCTAAGAATAGATTAAGTCTAAGGTCTTCCACCATTATAGATGTACGGGCCCTTCTCGGGATTGATTATTCTCGATTGGTTATAGTGGTTCAGTTGCACCGAAAAGATGTAACCATGTCTATTAGGCATTGGATGCTACGGACTGGAGGATGGATTGGACTCAATATTTCGCATACGGTGACAGATTGAATTAGGAATTCAATCTATGCAAATGGTGGGTCTGACTTAACTAAGGAGTGGATCAATATTTCGGGCATGGTGAGATTCATGAATTAGAGATCAAGTTTGGGTGCACTATGATTAAAAAATTATTGAACAAGAGTTGTTCACCCATTGGCTAACCCATCACCAATAACTATTCGGTGAGGTGATGAGTCAGTTGGTGGGACCGCACCATCCACTAGAAATCATTAATCATGAAGATTTTCACATCTCTACAAAGGGAGTGTAGGGATTTGAGAAAATAGTTGGAGCTAATTTATTTAAAAATAAAACTCCTAAATAAATTGGTCAAGTCTTAATTATAATATCTAACTAGAAACTTTGACTCTCTACAGAAAATTATCTGCATCCAAGCCACTAGCACGTATCCTAGACACCCATAGACTGACCGGATTCAATTGCAAGAATTGGCTCTGAAACTTTAAAATCATTTTGGATTTCGAGAAGTTAACTCATGTATTGGATCAGGATCTCCCCACCTTACCAGCTCATCTATCCACTGAATAGAGAGAGTCTCTTGACAAGTGGACGGATGAAGATAACAAGGCTAGATACTACATGTTGGGCTCGATGTCTAATGAGCTTCAGCGCCAACATAAAGATATTAGGACTGCCCATTAAATGTTGGCTCACCTACAAGAGATGTTTGGTGAACAGAGTCGCGCAACTAAGTATCAAGTCACTAAACGACTATTCAAGGCTAAAATGTGTGATGGGTAACCAGTCCAAGATCATTATCTGATGATGATCAAGGATTTGGAAGAGCTTAAGAAGCTTAGAGTGAAGTTGGACCTAGATTTATAGAATGATATAATTCTATAATCCTTGACTAATGCATATGGGCAGTTCATTATGAACTACCATATGCATAAACTTCAAAATTCTCTGGCCGAGCTTATGAATATGCTGGTTACTGCTGAGCTTTCTATGAAAGGTTCTAAAGGCTCAGTGCTTGCTATGGAACGGACTTCTTTCAAGAGAAAATTTTTTGGAAAGAAGAAGAAGTCTGTGAAAAAGCAGAAGGTGGAAGGAGGAAAGATGAAAAAGATAGAGCTGAAGAAGAAGGCCACCGATAAAGAAAAGTATTTTTGTTGCAACACTAACGGCCACTGAAAGCAAAACTGCCCTACTTACCTGGCCATCCTGAAGAATAAGAAGGAGGTAGGTCCTTCTGAAGGTATGCTCATTATTGATTCTAGTGCTCATTTATGTACTTTCATATAGGGTCTTGAGGATAGCAGGAGGCTGAGGGATGGTGAGATGATCCTACATATCGAAAATGGAGCAAGAGTTGCTGCTGTGATTGTGGAAACATATTCTCTTCGACTACCATCTGATTTAGACATAGTATTAAAGGATTGTTATTATGTGCCTGCAGCAAGCAGGAATTTGATTTCTATTTCATGTTTAGCATAAGAAGGCTATGTAATTAGTTTTCTTAAGGACCATTGTAATATTCTTTATGAAAGAAATAAAATTGCAAGTGATTTTCTTTAAAATATTTTTGGTCAAAAGCCATAAACATTGCATATTATATTTTAAATAGAGTTTTGATCCGATCAATTTTCAAAAAAATCCCCTAAAAACTTTAAAAGGTTAGAAAATATAATATTAGCTACTTTCATATTTTAGGTTGCCGATGTTTTATCTTGAATAATGAAAAAAATAATTTAGATAAATTTGATGCCAAGTTAGATGAAAATTTTTTTTTTGGATATTCTACATCTAGCAAAGATTATAGAGTCTTCAATAAATGAACATTGATTATTGAAGAGTCTATACATATTATGTTTGATGAAAGTAATGATGTCTCTTTGAAAAAGGAAGATATTGTTGATGATGATGCAAGAAATTTAGAAAAAGGAATGAAGGAACTTAACTTGAAAGATTTGCCTAATTAAGATAGAGGAGAAGAAACTAAAGATTATGAATAAGAGAAGAACCTTATGGAAAACATCAATAAGGAGCGTGATAAGCTATATAAAGAGTAGAGGCATAAACGTAGCCATCCTAGGGATCTCGTGATAGGTGATCCTTCACATCGGATAAGAACAAAAGCTTCTCTTAGAGATGCTTATGATTATCTTATTTTTATCTCTCAAATTGAACCTAAATGCATAGAGGAAGGTAAAAATTAATGATTTAAATTGGATGCTTGCTATGCAAGAGGAGTTGAATCAATTCGAGAGGAACAAAGTTTGGACTTTAGTTAGTAGGCTAATTGACCACCCATAATAGGTACAAAAAAGGTATTTAGAAATAAATAGGATGACAAAGATAATATAGTTAGAAATAACGTAAGATGAGTTGCAAAATGATATAATCAAGAAGAGAAAATAGATTTTGATGAAACATATGCTTTTGTAGCTTGATTAGAAGAAATTAAATTATTATTACATTTGCTTACCACATGAATTTTAAGATATATCAAATGGATATAAAAAGCATCTTTTAAAATGGTTATATTACTAAAAAAGTTTTTATAGAAAAACCACCTAGCTTTCAAAATCATACATTTTCAAACTATATTTTCAAACATAACAAAGCATTATATGGTTTTAAACAAGCACTAAGAGTATGGTATGATGGATTGAGTAAATTTTTTGCTTAAAAATGATTTTATTAGAGGTAGTGTAGATACAGCTCTTTTTTTGAAAAGAGAAGAACATGATTTGCTAGTAGTTCAAATATATGTAGATGATATTATCTTTAGTACTAATAAAAATCTTTGCCAAGAGTTTGCTGAGTTAATGTAGGAAGAATTTGAAATGAGTATGATTGGAGAGCTAAATTTTTTTCTCGATCTTCAAATCAAACAAATAAAAAAAAAATCTTCATCAGCCAAATCAAGTACATAAAGAAGATACTTAAAATGTTTGAGATGGAGAATATAAAAAAAATTGGCATACCCATGAGCCTCTCATGCAAACTTGATAAAGATGAAAATGGTGAAAGTATTAATCAAAAGCTTTATCAAAATCTAATTCGATTTTTACTTTTATCTTTCACAAGTAGGTTGGATATGCTATTTAGTGTATGCATATATGCTAGATTTCAATCTAATCCTAAAGAATCTCATATGCTTGCTGTTAAAAGAATACATAGATATTTAATGGGTACTCAAAATTTAGGTCTATGGTACTCCAAGCAATCTTCAAGTGATCTAATTGAATATTCTGATGCTGATTATGGTGGATATAAAATCGATAGAAAAAGTACTAGCAGAATATGTTAATTCCTAGGGTAAACCTAATCTCTTGGTTTAGTAAAAAGCAAAATTTGATACATTGTCCATGGTTGAGGTCGAGTATGCTACAATCAGGAGTTACGATGCTCAAATCATTTGAATTAAGCAACAACTTGAAGACTATGATATCAAGCAAAACAAAATTCTAATAAGATATAATAACATTAGTGCTATAAACTTAACTAAAAGTCTTATTAATACTCTAGAACAAAATATATTGAAATAAGATATCATTTCATAAGAGACCATTTACAAAATAATGATATTATGCTTGATTTTGTATGTATTGATAAACAATTAGCAGACATCTTCACCAAATCATTAAGGGAGAATAGATTTAGAATGATTAGGGGAGAATTAGGCATTTGTAATCTTTTCTAGAATAGCAAGCCAAATCCAAAAATTCCTTATTTCTCTTTGTTTTCTTAATCCTTTTAGAGTAAATTCTTCCTATTCTAGTTGATTTGAGTCACCTCAGTTTATTTGGAATCATTTCAAGATCAACTTGAGTTGATTTCTCAAATTGAGGCTAGGCTTGAGTCAACTCTTGCAGGAGACTACGAGTTGACTTATGGCTGCAAGTCGACTTGTGGCTCGAGTTGACTCCCTCAGGAAAGCTTTAATTAATTCATCTGTTGGGATTTCCTTTTTAATGAAATTCTGAATGTTCTAATCACTTTCCAACTTTCCTATTTCTCCAAGCCTTCTCTTACAAAACCCATGTTGACTTCTCTCCAGCCTCCGAAACCCTATTCCATCACCATCTTCCTTGGTTTTTGGGTTGAAACAGTTGAAGAAAAATCCTATTTTTTGGCATAGAATTGTTCAGATCTGATTAGATCTAAAAGAATATTTCAAAAATTTTTCTTCTAAGATCATAATCAGATCTGAGATATCTCAAATCTGATTCTTTAAGATGTGATATTAAGATTAAAAGTAAAATTAAAACTAATTAATTTCATACCTTGTATTTTAGGTAATCAGATTATCTTATAATGATCCTGATCTATCCTGAGGTTCTGGAAGGAGCCACGCACGTGCCTAGCCTTTATCGATATCCACTCAAGCAGGATCTGGATGTCTTCTGCTTATGAATCTTTTCTCCAAATATCAGATCTGAATATGATCTAAAAATCCTTCAAAAGAATTTCTGAAAGCAGCGTGTCCATCTCACGAACACCATCGTATAGATGTTGAACTCTTCATAAATTTGATTGGATCTTCTTCTCAGATTTATTTCCAACCTTTAGAACTTAGAAGAAAGGGAGAGAGATGATCAGAGAGGGTGTGGAAGATGGAAGGGGTGACAGCTTTTGGGTATGAAAAATTATTTCTTCCATGAAGAGCCTTGGCGCAAGGGTTCTTATACAAAAGCATAGCACCAAGTTAGAGTCTATCTTTTACCAAAATCCTCATTTATTCGACCATTAGGACTTTTGGACCTGATCTCCATGAAAATTTCTAGATCCCATCTAATTTTGATGCCAAAAATCAATCTAGAAGGTGGCGGCATGAGTAGATAAGGAAGAGTCCACTATGCCTAGGACTCTTCCCTTAAGAGTTTGATCCAAATCAAACTCTATCATAACTCAGTCTAGACACCTTCAAAAATCATGAAATTTGATACACTCAATGTATGACTCGTGCCTATCATATATCCAAAAATTAGATAAAAAAGATTTCCAGAGAATTTTCTAGAACCTTCTGATCAGGTGACCCTTAATTCTCTCAATTGGGTTAACTTTTGACCCTAGTCCAATTTGACTATAAATGAATTTAATTTCTATAATTAATCTGACTTGGAGTTATTCTAGTTAGATAAAAATAAACCCATTCAAAATATAAGAATGAGTTAAATCAAATTTAACTCAGTTGCAATGAATCAGAAAGATTATAGAAGGAGAAAGTGAGGCTCAATCGTGTGCTAGCACGATTATCTTGAACTAAATTGGATCTAATCCAAATCAATCAAACTAAGTTAGCTCAATTTATGACATCCAAACCCAAACCCTTATTTGTGTGATCCAGTTAAGTTCAATTCTGTATGGTAATGAGATATGTCATGATCTCCATCATCAACATCATCATAACATCTTTCGATGGACTAGAACTTTTTTGATTCATACTATTAGAATGATTGATCATCAAAATCATTCTAATTACTTCCAAAATCTACCAATGATACCTAGTAGTATATGGTAGCAACCCATTAGAATTGAAAATGAACCTCTTGGTGCAGTTACCTATGTGATTGGGTTCTTTTATCTTGAGCCTCGATAGGATTAGGGTTAAGGTGAACTCGTCAAACCCAATGTCCGTCATATGAATTAATCATTTGATTTGAGTCCAACGTGAAACTCTAATAGAAACTCTTTTTATCATCTTCATTATGCCATGGCCATGGGCTTAAGAACTCAATCTCATATTATTATAGAGTTACTCCTCATCTACCGAGGTAGATAGATCCCTTATTGGTGCAATCCAATTTTTACAATGAAATTGCTATAGCCAACATACACCTCAGGATTTTGAATGGCTAGGAGACCAAGTTATAGTGTAGTCAAACTATAACACCCTTAATGTGAACTGTTGATGCATCTCAGATCAAAGAACCAGACACACCTACTACAGCATCGAGCCAGTCATCGACGAGAAGGTAGACTTCTTTATGACTGCTCAAGGTGGTCATGCTCAGTACCCTCATTCTCTAATGAGTATCTATACTCTCACTCCAATGTCTGCACACCATAGATTCAAGATATATCTATCCTAAGAAAGCGATCGTACACCAACCTTCTGGATCGATCACCATCCTCAAGATGATCCTATGGTCGGAAGCAGTTTATGAGTTAATTACGAAAATTCATGTCTTAAATTTTCAACTCTTGAAAATATGAATTGTCATTATCATTAACTCAAAGAATGTATCACAGATACTTTAAATACACACTATGATGGAAAACAATCATTTTATTAATTTATAATCAAAATTATAAAATTATTCTTAGAAATATATTACAAGTGTCAGCCAATCTAGCTTCTAGGGCACACATCTAACAAACTCCTACTTGACCTAAAGCAAATTAGCTACAAATCTAAGTCCCATCTTCTCAAGTTTGGCTTCGATCTTCTATTGGCTCAATGGCTTTGTCAGCGAGTCATCCGCATTATTTGCAGTATCGATTCTCTTGACCTCGACGTATCCCTTCTCAAGGTAATTGCGGATGAGATGGTATCGCCGCTTGATGTGCTTAGATTTTTTGTGAGATCTTGGCTCCTTAGCTAGGGCTATGGTATCATTGTTGTCACAGATAGAGGGATGGCATCTGATGGCATCACATCGAGCTCTGTGGTAAATTTCTTATACCAAAATGCCTCCTTTGTAGCTTCCGACGTAGCGATGTACTCTACTTCCATAGTGGAATCTGCTATCACAATCTGTTTGAAACTCTTCTAGCTGACAGCACCATCATTATACATAAATAGATTTTTAGATGTCAACTTTCGATCATCTATATCAGACATAAAATCCAAGTCTGTATACCCCTAGACCTAGAGTTCTCCATTACCAAAGATTAGAAATATATCCTTAGTCCTTCTCAAGTACTTAAGGATACATTCATAGAAGTCTAGTGCTCTTCACCTGGATTCGATTGATATCTGCTCGTGACACTCACAGCATGGATAATATTAGGTCACGTACATAGCATGGCGTATATGATGCTTTCTATTGCTGAAGCATAAGGGATCTTGCTCATGCATTCAATCTCCTTAAGTATGTTGGGACACATCTTCTTGGAGAGATGAATGCCGTATCTGAAGGGCACTAAACCCCTTTTAGAGTTTTTCATGCTAAATCTTTTTAGCACCTCCTCTATGTACATCTTCTATGAGAGACCCATTGTTAGATATGTGTTCCCTAGAAGCCAGAATTGGCTGACACTTACACTTCTAAGAGCAAAATTATAATTTTGATAATAAATAATAAAATAGGATATTTTCTATCATATAAGTATATTTAGTGTCTGTGATACATTCTTTTGAGTTAATGATAATGATAATTCTTATTTTCAAGAGTTAAAAATTTAAGACAAGAATTTTCATTATTAACTCATAAAATGCTCCTGATCGTAGGATCATCATGAGGATGATAATTGACCCAAAAGATTAGTGTACAATCACTTCTTTATAGTAGATGAGTCTTAAGTCTACGATGTAGAGACACCAAAGTGAGAGTACAGGTACTCGTTAGAAAATGAGGGTACTGAGCATGACCACCTCAAGTAGTCATTAAAAAGTCTACCTTCTCGTCGATGACTGACTCGATGTTGCAGTGGTGTGTCTGGTTCTTTAATCTAAGGTGCATCGGCAGTTCACCTTGAGGGTGTTATAGTTTGACTACACCATCACTCGATCTCCTAGCCATTCAGAATCCTGAGGTGTATATTGGCTATAGCATGTTCATTCTAGAAATTGGATTGCACCAAAATGGAATCTATCCACCTCAGTGGATGAGGAGCAGCCTTATGATGATCATGAGAATCAAGTCCGTAAGCCCATGGCCATGGCAAAGAGCGTGAAATAATAGAAAGAGTTTCTATTAAGATTTTCATATTGGACTTGAATTGAATGATTAAATCATATGATAGAAATTAGGGTTTGACGAGTTCACCTTAACCCTAATATGATCGGGGCTCAAGATAGAAGAACTTAATCACACAAGTAGCTGCATCGAGAGGCTCATTTTCAGTTTTGATGGGTTGCCACCATATACTGCTAGGTGTCACTGGTGGATTTTGGGAGCAACTAGAATGATTTTGATGATCGATCATTCTAGTTGTCTGAATCAGAAAAGTTCTGATCCATCGAAAGGAGTTTCGATAATATCGATGATGGAGATCATGACATATCCCATTACCATATAGAACTAAACCTAACTAGGTCACACAAACAAGTGTTTGGATCTAGAAATCATCAAGTAGACTTATCCAGTTTAGTTGATTTGAATAAGATTCAATTAGGTTTAAGGAAATCGTGCTAGCACACAATTGAGCCTAACGCTCTCCTTTTTCTTATCATAAAAGTTGTCTTGACTTAGCCAAATGAGTTTGTGCTCACTCAGGTACCTTTACCTGATCTGACTGAATCTTGTCCAAGTCAGAAAAGGATTATCTTAATTTATGAGATAAATTTTAGACAATACCTGCCATTTTTTGTCACCTGCTAATTCTTATACTTTGACTTGGTCAAACATTGAGCTTTGACCCTAAGACATCTACCCATGTGTCATGCACTTATTGGAGAGCAGATAGGGGCTTGTCCCCTCTCTAGAAATTGGAAAGAAAAGGGGCGCACACCTAGGATGGCGTGCGCCCATGGATAGGGATGCTGGAGTCCCATACGGATGGGACTCCAGGTTGCTTGTTGGATTCAAACTAGGTGACCCTCACCTATAGACTTTGACCAATCTTAGGTGCCACCTTAGGATGAATCCGTGGGTCTCTCATCTCACCAATCAGATTTAGATCTGATTGAATGAAGCAACGTGATTGGCCGGGGTGATGCAGTACTACATGGCGCAGTAGAGTCTATAAATAGACCCTGTCTGCACCCACTTTTAAAAGACTTCTCTCCTAGCCATGCCCCAAGGCTGCCCCTCTCCCTTCTCCATGCCAACATCTAGCCCTCTCTCTCCTCCCCACACCCAAGAAACTTGGGTTCCTTAGATTAGTGTGAGTCAAGTAAGAAAAGGCTAACGAAAAAGGAAGAAGGCAACACTACTGCAGAGACAATGGATAATCTTCAAAAGAAGTTTTGAAGATCCTCCAAATCAGATCCAGATCTAATTTTTGGAGAAAAAAAAGAGAAGGAGAAGATCTCCAGATCCAGTCCTGAGTGGATATCGATAGAGGCTAGGCGCTTGCATGGCTAGATCCAGAACCTCAGAGCTTCCCCAGGATCATCAACGGGTAATCAGATTACCCAGGATCAAGGTAAAATTAATTTAGAATTAATTTAGTTTTATTTTCTTAATTATTAGATAATAAATCAGATTTAAAAAGTGTCAGATCTGATCCAGATCTGAGAGAAAAATTTTTGAAATTTGTCTCTCGATCCAATCAGATCCGAACGAACCTGACCCAAAAAATCAAGAGCCAGGTTCTTATTAAATTAATTTAGATCTAATTTAATCTAATTAATTAGTGATTTTAAATATCACATAAGATGTGATTAGATCTGAAATTAGAAAATAGAAAATTAAAATTAATTAATCTAGATCTAATATGTATAAGATACATAACTAGACTAGGAATAGAATTATTCTATGTGTAGTCTAGTATAATCATATTTTTTATTTAATTAAATATAATTTTTAGATTTATTTATTTTTTATTTTTTGATATTATAAATGTTATAATCAGATATAAAAATAAAAAATAAAATAAAATTAATTTATTCATATGAGATATGATAGTTGCATGTTAACTAGTTGTAGAATATTCTGTAAATAGGTCTAATTAAAATCTGATAGATCAAATTTTAAATTTAATTTTTAGATGATTAGTGAGATTTTAGATCTAAAACATGTATGCATGATATACGTATATATAAGCAAAAATAATTTTAATTAGATCTAATTTTTAATAATGAGATATATCTTAGATCAATTAGTTTTTGTCGATTATTGTTTTTCTGATTAAGGGTTCCCTTCGGGCGTCCGATCATAAAACGAGTAGCACTTAAAGACTCCCTCCCCATTCGAGTGTGGTGTTCTTGATGTGTGAGGGGTGCTGCCGTTCGTCCTTAATCAAGAAACGTGAAACTTACTTTCTACAAATCCTAGATCTGAGTTCTAGATCTTATTTACATGTTTTGTTTAAAGAACCCTGACCTTAATTTTAACAAATTCAATAGATAAAATTGAGAATTAAGATCTGTAAATAATCTGGTTCGATGTAACCTATCTAGGTCTAGCGGTTGATCAAATCGAATCAAAAGTTTGGTTAGATGGATCAACAATGCTACATTGACCAGCCTAAAGATTAAGTTGGGTCAAGATCGATCATGTGTGTCGATCAGCTAAGACCTAATAGGGTCAATGGTTAGAGTCTGGATATAAGCTAACCCGATTGATTCATCCAAGATTTGGTGGGTAAGTTCTAGCAAATACGATCGAGTGTTTTTAAATTGGGAGCTACTCGAGTCGAAGCATCTGTTGAGTTAATGGATATCCGTCACGGATCTACTTACTTGGCCATTTGTTGACTCAGTTCTGCTCAAAGGTGGTCATATCCGAGCTAACCCATGCCACTAGGTTAGTCAAATAGTATGACTATATCAAGTCTAGTTTAATGAGACCTAAATAACCTCTTTTCTAAGAAGATTAAGTCTAAGGTCTTCACATTGTAGATTGCGGCCTTTTTCGAGGTTATGTTCCGGATTGGTTCCAGTGGCTTTAGTTTCATCAGAAAAGATCAATATGTCATTAGGCATTAGATGCTATAGACTGGAGGATAATTGGGCTTAATATTTCGGATACGGTGAGAGGATCCAATAGGAATCCATCTGTATAAATGGTGGGCCTGACTAACTAGGAGTGGATCAATTTTCGGAGACATTGGTGAGATTCATGAATTAGAGACCTGGTTTGGGTGCACATGATAGAGAATCATTGAATAGAGTTGTTCACATTGCTAACCCATCACTAATAACTGTTGGTGAGGTGATGATCAAGTTGGTGGACCGCACCACCACAGAAATTAGAACAGAAGATTTTCACATTCATAGAGGGAGTGAAAGATCTGAGAAAATAGTGAGGCTAATATTTTAAAATAAATTTCCTTAAAATATTGATTAATTCTAAGTTACAAATTTATTTAGAAACTTCACTCTCTAAGGAAGATGTCTGCATCCAACTACTAGCATGAATTCTGGACACCCATAGACTGATCGGACCAATATAAGGATGGCTCTGGAACTTCAAAATCATTTTGGATTCTGAGAAGTTAACATGATTGGACAAGGACCCTCGCCACTTACCAGCCTCCATCTACTGAACAGAGAGCACTCTATATAAGTGGACCGACAAAGATAATACGCCAGATACTATATGTTGGGCTCATGCCGGATGAGCTTCAAGTGCAATGAAGATATCAAGATTGCTGCGCCAAATGTTTGCTCACCTATAGGGTGGGTGAACAGGTCACAGCCAAGATCAAGTCACTAATGATTGTCCAAGGCTAAGATGCGCGATGGATAGTCAGTTCCAAGATCATGTCTGATGATGATCAAGGAAGAAGAGCTTGAGAAGCTCGATGAGTTAGACTGGTTCTGCAGAATGATATAGTTCTGCATCCTTGACTAAGCTATGGTAGTTCATCATGAACTATCATATACTAAAACTTCAGAATTCCTTGGTCGAAGTTATGAACATGCTGGTTACTGTGACTTCCATGAAAGGTTCTAAAGTTAGTACTTGCTATGGACAAACTCTTCAAGAGAAAGTCTTTTGAAAGAAGAAGTTGTGAAAAAGCAGAAGGGTGGAGAGAAAGAAGAAAAAGGTAAGCTGAAAAAAAGCTTCTGACAAAGAAAAGTATTTCCATTGCATATGATGAGGTCATGGAAGCAAACTGCCTACATACCTGGCAAGCAACGACTTATTGTCAGTATGTCGGCAATATGTAGAGGCGAGACAGCAGCAACGCCTGTTATATGCGCGCGGACTCCAAGTAAGAGGATACCACTGACTCTGCACAGATCTCGTTAGTGGTGTGAGGTTCTCCCGCGCATAGCAGGGCTTTACAGCCAGCTCGGTATCACTTATTCCGCGTATACACTTTGATTGCATCTGGAAGTGATGGTCTAGCGTAACGCGGGCTATGTAGCGCGTAGAGATTCTTGTAGTATTATAGTTCAAGTGTGGTGTGGTCTCTGTTTAGCAGTGCTCTCTCAGCCGAGTAGCCTGGCGTTGGCGTGGTGTGTCTGTTATCGCTTCATCGTCAGCGAGGTTACCTGTGACGGCGTATTCTTCACAAAGGACTGTAAAGCCGTGATAGTGAGTCTAAGAAGGATGACGCAGGTGAGCACACGTCGTATTTAGGCTGTGGTTCTGGGCCTTTTGTGGTCAAGTAGAATCTACGGTTCGGCGTTTCGTATGGTGTGGAACGCGTGTCATGAAGAGCCACTGCCACGATATCGTACAGCAGCGCGACGGTGTGCATAAACGCGTTGGAGGCTGCTGGCAGTGAATTATTAGGGCGCATATGTCTGAGTTAGGTGGTTGTATATGGGAGAGAGGGTATTGTGTATTTAAGCGATCGATTTAGGGTAGATTGTAAATCGCGTAATTACTATAGTTGGTTGTGGACAGGAAGGTGAATTTTGATTTCTATCTTTTTTGCTTGCATTTAGGAAGGAGCATTGCTCGATTGTTTAGTGTGTTTGTAAATGTAGTCTTGCAGTGGTCCTGCTAACAGTGTTTAGGTGCGAGCCGGCTTAGGGTAAAGAGCGTGTACAGCTTATTGTCATTATATGTCGGGATGAGAAAGATGGATGAGACATATGACAGGCCGGAGAAGGGTGTCGTGAACTTTTGGTTGACGATTGATATGTGTTATGGTTCGGGATACTTCCTTCCGGTTAAGGCTTAACTTGGATGAGTACTCTCAATTGTTCAATGTAAAGCGGAGAGAGTAGGGTCAGGCGTTGAAGCTTGATGCGTTCTGTCTCTTGTACTGGGGTGGCTTGTGGTATTTTTAAAGCAATTCTTCGTGTGTTGTGGATGATAGAGTGTCAAAATAGATTTAGTGATTAAGAAGGGTTCTCTCGCTGCGATATTCGACTGAGAAAGAGGTGTAGAAGAGTACTGCGCGTTGGACGAGAGATTAATATTCGACACGAGATCTTGGATCTTGCTAGGGATTATGCGTGCGTAGGCAGAAGGAGAAGGCTGGACGGAGTAGAGGTTGATCTCACGTCATTTCATGTGTACCAGCAGTTACGTAGCTTTGCGCAGGTACCGAAGGTTTTAGTTTGAGCTCGGCAGGTGGTAGGGGTTATTTCGGTGTTTAGGCGGAGTGTACATGTATTATATTTTGAAGCGGCTTTAGCGATGTATGAGGATATTTTCAGCGTTTATGACGTGAGTATATGTTACAGTGGATGGAACTAGAGTATATGTTAGTAGTCAGATGAATATGTTGGGTCAAAGTGGAATGAGAAGTAGACAGTTGTGGATAGGCTATACAGACTTCGAGAGAAGTACGAGATGGGTGCGAGCTTGTGTTGGTGTAGGTATTTATGCTTGGTACATTCTTCTTCGCACGCGCACTGTAGATGTATAGAACATGGTGTTGATTAGAAGAATTAGGCTTTGAGAGCAAGCAGTGCTATTAGTATACGCGTATACTTGCAATAGTCGTGTAGGTCTAGGTCAGACGCAATAGTAGTGCACACAGACGGAAGATTTTGGGTAGACTGTGTTGTGATTCTGCGGCTATCATAATCTATGGATCGAGAGGCGTCAGATCACTAGTGGCGTGATTCAGAGTAGGTGTGTAGTCAGGTACGGGATGCATGTATGTATGGTGTTCATAACAGCGGCGCGTAGATGTCAGTTAGGGTGATGTGTAAATAGCGCTGGTGTGAAGTACGTTATGGTTGCGATGTGGTAGGCCTTTCAAGTATAGCAGAGCATGAGCAGAGTAAGAAAGGGTGGTGATCGGCGATAGGCATTAGACTGCACTTTCTCAGAGCTATGGTGGTGCTGCATTGAGTCACTGTGAATTGGGTGTCATGATCGCAGGTACGCAATGATGCTGTAGAGGTAGCTGACTATACAGGACTGAATCTACGGATAGGGTCATTATATTTTATATCGTGTTGTGGTGGAGATATAGACAATATATAGTGGAGATAGTCAGTTAGTAGTGGAGAGAAATTATGTAAGCAGTCGCAGCGTTGGTCGAGTTGATAATGCTCTGAAGTAAGACACAGACCAGAGTTGTGATACTAGGAGTGATGGTAGGCGGGTTATATTTATCTGAGGATATATTCGAGTGGTCGTTAGTCGAGTAGATATGATGAGATTGGAGGAGTACTGGAAAAGAGGGTAGGTATGAGTAGTCGCTACAGGTGTGGCATAAAGAATACTAGTCGCTCACAGGTTATGTACGGTTAGATGAGGCAGCGTAGGTGAGATTGTCATGGGAATTAATCGGTATTCTTGCGACGGTCTAGTAGGGTTTTGATACTACATATTGATTGGATCGTGGTGGTCTGCACATCAGAGTTTAGATGTGGTGGCAGGTGTAGTTCGTGTACGCGCAGTATGATTGCGGCTGGCATGGAGCGTAACTGCGTGCATAGCGTATTACATTATGGAGCTGAAGCTGGGTTCGTCAGCTTCGGTACATAAGAGGTAGGATTGGTAGAATATGTTACGATTGGAGCTATCCTATAAATTCTGCGTATGAGTGGTAGTATAGGATTAGGGAGGAGAAGAGCGCGGTTGTGTCGTGAACAGCCATGGCAGTCATATACTGTGGTAGTTGATGTTTACTTGTCGTAGACGGACTCGAGTTGCGTTCGATCAGTATGCGCTCTTTCGCGACTTGTGTGTAGCATAGTATAGGACAGCTGATCAGAACGGGTACTTCTGTTCAAGGGGCTTGAGATTATATACTTAGATACCGTAAGGGATATGCATTTAGTGCCGGTCTGCGAGTGATTCTGTTTTGTGAGGGCATTGATCATAAGATAACGTATGTGGATATGTCTTGCTCGATTCAGATAGTGATATATATTAATTAAGCGGCAGATTCGGCGGATCCATGTTATTAGTTTGTGAGACGATCGTTAGATTGTGAGTGACTATGGTGTACACCGGGAATTATTGAGAAAGTTATGTGAGTTTCTAACGTGTCTGGGTGTGTATTCACGAGCAGATGAGAGGTGGCTCGAGTAGTTGTAAGTCAGCTCACGCTCGGTGTAAGAATGGTATGAGGTAGGATCGTGTGCTTATAGCGCAGAGCATTAAGGAATATCTAATAGGGTATGAGATACATTATTTCTTCTATTACTGGATACCACAGTTGGAGTCAGTGAGGTTCATAATTCCAGATGATATTTTCTGACGAGGTTTCGGCTACTGGATTGGACTTCGAGTGCTGTATTATAGTGGAGAATTATCCTAAAGATTCATTTAGGATATTATCGTAGTAGGTTATGCTGTGCTCGCTGGTAGATCGAAGTTGCGGCTATCATTGGCAAGTATAGACTAGGCTGTAGATAGAGATTGAGAATTGTTGGATAATTCTCTGTGTGTGAGTGATAGGTTTAGGATCGAGTCTCGAGCGGACGAGTGCGATCGCTCTTAAAATAGTTGCGACAAGAGTGCCGGTTGGACGCTCGCGGTTTTGTGTTCACTGCTTATCGTTATCATGAGACAAATGTGATGATGTATGTGATCTTTACGTGCAGCTACCTGCTGGCTGAATACTCGAGGGAGCGGATAGAGAATCGTGGGTGCGATAGAGTAAGACTAGACTGTATTATATTAGATAGAGAGTATCGAGGGGTAGATAGCGCTTTAGCGATTGGAGCAGATATCTCGTGGAAGGGATATTGAGAAACGATGGGTGATTAAGACTATTAAGTACACTGCACACACTGGGACGATGTACTGGGATAGAGATATAGAGTATGGGAGCTGGTGTGGAGGATGTTCTCATAGTCATGGAGTTGGAGACGGTTGACGCGAACATGTCTCTATTAGTTATGCGGAACAGATAGTACACTGCGGCGCTCGATTGAGTCGTATGCAGTAAGTCAGCAGAAGCGTAGTTATGTAATGTGTTCACGTTTCAGCGCACCCTAGAAGATTGTCTTAGTGTGTGTATAGGTCGCGGTTTTTATGTGGGATGGGATATATCGTAGGAACGAGGTGACTGAGATGCCGTGAGATAGACTTATTATATCCGAGTATATTATAGGTAACGAATATGGTATTCACAGAGGTGGTAGGTGAATAGGAAGTGGATAAATGTCAAACAGAATGGCGAAGTGATAGGTCATACTGATGAGGTATTACATCTAGAATATACTTGTCGATGTTGGTAGTGGTATCGCTGCGTTCATAAAGTAGTTGTTAGAAGTGTTTGGCGCAGAGAAGGAGTGTGTAGAGCATCGGTAAATTGTTGAATTTACAATTGAAGATGCTCTCATAGTATGAATCTAACTGATAGCGAAGTGGTCATCAGGAGGATAATACATTACAGGACAGGATGTGTTCTGATGATTGTACAGATTAAGTCATTATTCACGAATGGTTTGATTAGATTGTGTGCGGTAGATGTGCCGATGATGAAAAATAGATGTTCTTATGGAGGTTAGTACAGGCAGTAGAGATTCAGTGGTAATTTAGGTTAGTTTATAAGCGGTAGATTTGTAGAAAGCAGCAGCAGATAGGTTGCGTGTAGGGTGAGGTGCACTAGAGTGTAAGCGTCAGTAAAGGATTCGTGTAGGGAGATAGTATAGGCAGATGATTTAAGGGATATCTATTGCGTCATGAGTCATGTGGGCTGCACCATAATTGATATGGGTGCATGATTGCTTGTGAGGGGTAGGATGGTCGAGTAGAGCACGCCGTGAAGAATGACGCGTTTGGTGCGACATGGACGATGTGACATTGTTTTTATGATTAGTGTCTGCTGATAGTTGTCTATTAGTATAAGAAATGGCTATCAGTACATTGAAGCCACCGTTAATTCTGGACATGTCGCTCTTAGAGTGTCTGAGTACATGTCGAAATATTACAGAATTCGCTGACTCTGAAGCCGTGCTTGCGGGCGCACTGGCGACGAGGTTATGATTGTCATGTGCTGTAGTTGGATGGGTAAGGTTGCGAGTGAGTGGATGATGGGCATGTGTTGGAGAGCAGCCATCAAAGATAGGGAGCAGTGTTATAGCTATATGATGTATATGATCAGATTCGAGATGTTTTGAATGCTCGTTGAGTGAGTGAGTTGAGCCGTTTAGTGTGCAGGCTAGGCCGAATGCTGCATGATTTAGTCTGTATTCAGAGGCGGTTGTAGGACTAGAGAGAGTGTAGTGGTTACTTAAGGCGCGCTTCCCGCGCAGAGTTGTGATTACGCTACTGTGTATGAGATTGATAGATGATTTCGCGCTGAGATGATCGTTCGCTAGATCGGTGGGCTCGATCCTTCTGTTAAGATCGAGAATCGGAAGTTTGATGCAAAGGGTGGTTTCCTTACTGCTATATGTTATTCCAGGATGTGGTAGGATTCGCGCGAATACGCTGTAATTAAGGGCCGCTACATACTCCAAGATATAGTGCGGTACAGGACGCTGCATATTTAGGGAGTGTAGGATTTCGTGCGTTTAAGATTGGAGAGCTATGAATAGATGGCTGATCATTGATAACTGACTTCTAGATTTTTTCTGGACTCGTGTATGCTTATAAGAATCTATTATGTCGTTCGATTCAGATTGATATACTCGAATTGAGATAGTCTGAGGGAGATGATATTGCTATATGCGATCTTTAGTAGGAGGTGGGGTCGAGATATTATTGACGTAGGTATGATCAAGTTACACACATGTCGGTCGTGTCGTTGTCAGGTATTACGCGTAGGTTGGTAGAGTAATTGAATCGCCATAGTAGTGACCAGCATGCGTCATTAAGCATATTGCGCATTTATGCAAATTTGGTGTCATGTATGCATAGAGTGTTGGTGAGACTTAAGAGTGTAATGATAGATGGTTAGCTAGTCTCGATCGATCAATATAAGGTGAGGTCGCCTCTGAGGTGGTTCAGATACAGACTGCAGGCGGCGATGATTATGTGTTGCATTGACTGGAAATATGATATTTTGATATGATAATGTGGTACGCATAGGTTATGTAGAGATGAGGGACTAGAGTATAACTCCTTTGTATAGCGGTCACGGGTTCTGGTGTAGCAAGTCTTATTTGTTGAGTGACACGGTACTGTCACAGGTAGTGCACTTGCAGAGGGGTTACGTTGTCATCAAGAGTGAGAGCCGTCTGACCGGTGAGGTTGAGAGAAGTGTATGGGTATCAGACACTAATATTATTGGTATATTGTCATTGTCTACTTTAGGAGGAGACGGCATGCGTACGATCTTAGTGGTAGCGGCATATGTAGATAGTGTGGGGTTGGTCACGTGACAGCAATAGGCAGATTCGATGAGAAATAGAGAGAAGCGCTGTTAGTGATTTTCTTCATCCCCACGGTGTGGACAGGCGGTCAGTTTGTAGACATTAATGTGAAGGTTGCTCATCGTTACACATAGTGGATGTGACAGGTTTGGTGCGTGAGCTAGCTGATATCAGTTTGATCTAGGGCGGACATGGCTGCAAGAGGTGTCTAGGGCGGCGTCGTTCTAATAGATTTGTGATAATCGAAGACTAGTGCGCGCCTAGTGTGTTGGACTATCGCTCGGTGAGTCGGCTAGAGGAGATGACACGCGGGTTGTACGTTCTGGTAGGGTAGATGTTGTGTGTGTAGGTTTTGATAATGTCGATTGGAGGGCATGGGAGGTAGTGTAGAGGTACAGAGGATGTATGGATAGCAGCTATAGATGCGGTCGGAGAGTAAGCGTACGTTTATAGTGTAATGACAGGCGCTTACGCAAGTTCGCAGGGAAGTGTGGATTGATGTGAGTGCTTGCTGCCCATGTCTTTGGAAGCGAGAGAATAGGTGGACGATCATGAGGACGAGCGTTTGGCGATAATGGCACTATTGTTCATCGCGATGATCACTCGTAGATATATGTGGAGACGTTTATTTAGTGCTCACTGGCACGCTCGTCTCAGACTGAGAGATAAGATTGCTTGCTAACGATGGATTGAAAATATTGCAGATGTCATAGAAGGAAGCAATTAATAGTAGCACACACTGGAAAAAAGGCTTTAGATCAAGATAGTATAAGGGCACTTGATCGTGTTTGTGTGTACATTGGATATGGTTGATTCGTTAGTTCTAGCTCACGGTGTATCTTGTACTGAGATGTATGCAGGGTCGTCACAATGTCAGAAGTAGAGCGATAGTTAGCGAGCTCAGATCAGGTATAGAATCTGAGCGGACTATTGGAGGTGAGTTTCGGGTAGAAGAATTGTATGCAGGAAGGTCGAGAGCACGGAACCAACGCCAGATCGGTGTATATACTAGCTGGAGCCGATCATCGTGAATCAAACCTCGGTCTGAGGCGTATGGTAGGCCGTTTATACGTGGCAAGGTATCACAGATATGAAACGGATTAATTCACGCAGGGTGCTGGTTCAGCGAACTTGGAGATCTTGAGAGTTACGGTCGAGGACACGAATGGTCCGAGCTTCGGCAGACAATGCGGGCGGGATTCCGCTTTACTAAAGTCTGTGGCCAACAGATAGATTCAAAGGCCCACCTGCGGAAGATTGGGATAATTGGTAGCAATATCTAGGCAAGGGAGTGTGTAGACTTAATTGTATGCCTAGAAGTTCATGAATTGGCTGACACGTAATTATTACTAAGGACAAATATTATATTGACTTATTAAGGGTAAGAAAATGGGTATCTATTTCTATTAAAGTATATTAGGATTCTGTGAGTACATTCCCTTTTGAGTAATTGGATATTGATAATATCTTATTTTTTTCAAGAGTTTGAAAAAGTTTATGACAAGAATTTCATTTATTATACTTTCATTTAATAATTGCTTCCTGCCATTAAGCATCATCAATTTCAGCGATGAGACTTGATTTTGATTTCCGAAAGGTTAAGTATATCAATTGCTTTTTTTAATAGTAGATGTAGTCTTGAGTCTAGTGGTGTAGAGAACGGAGCAAGAGCGTACCGGTACTCGTTAGAGAACAAGAGCACTTTGAGCATGTTGAACACCTCGATAGTCATTAAGAAAGGTCTCTCTCTCATTGATGACTGACTCGAGTGCTGCTAAGCTTGGTGTGTCTAATTCTTTGTACCTGAGGTGCATTGATGCATGTATTCATCTTGAGGTTGTTTATAGGGTTTCGACTACACCGATGATTCTCGGGTTCCTAGCCATTTTTCGGGGTGGAACCCTGAGTGTGTATGTTGGCTATTAACATGTTTCAATTTAAAGGAAACTGTGGAATTGCACAAAATGGGAATCTATGCTTACCTCTGGTTGTGAGGTAGTGAGCAGCCGCTATAACTATAATCAGGAGGAATTCAAGTCCATGAGCCCATGGCCATGGGCAGAGAGTATATATAAATTTAATAGGGGGTAGTTTCTTACTTTAAGATTCTTTTCTTAGCATCGAAGTTTGATATCGAATGATTAAATCATATTGACAAGAAATTAGGGTTTTGATTGATTTCAGCCTTTAACTCTCTACCCCAATCTTGCCATTGGGGCTTGAACGAATAGATAGTAATTTATATTCACACAATACTATCAGCCGAAGGTTCTATTTTTTTCAACTCTTGATGGGTTTTTGCGTTCTTCATGGCGGCGAGTTTTGATTACTTGCCTAGGTGTTACTTAGCTGTGGCAGCGTTTTTCCGTGGTTTAGCACAACTGGAGAGTGATTTTGATCGACCATTCGACTCGATTGTTTCTTACGTTATAGTTCTGCGACATAACAAAGTTTTCTGGATCTGTAATTCAAAAGCAGTTTTCCGTATATGATCGATGTGCCCATCGGCATACCTGGGATCAATGACTTAGATCTCGCCATTACCTATACAGAACCCGTGACAAAATCATCTATACATAGGTCTTCACCAAACACAAAAATCAAGTTCCATAGTTGGATCTTGAAAATCATCCAAGCGCACGTCAATCCCAGTCTTATGTTGCACTTAAGTGAATAACTGTACTTCAATTTAGTGTTTCGAAGATAAATCGTCCCTGTCCCTAGCCCCAAATCGAAGTTGCCAATGGAGAGCCTAAACGCTACTTTCTCCTTTCTTCGCCTGCTTACTCATACACAGGCTCTTATTGCCCTCTTAGATTTTAGAGGCACACTATAGTTAATGAGTTTGGCTCCTACTTCGAGCATACTCTTTTAGTCTTACCTTCTGACTGGCAGAAAATCTTGCTCATCCAATAGTCAGAGAAAGTGTGTCTTGATCTCTAACATGAGATCTGAGCAGATGAGATTATCATAGCACATTTCTTCCTGTACCTAGTGCTACTTTTTGTCACTGTAAGTCTCCCTCCTTTAATAACGCCTGTGATTGCACTTGGTCAACCCGTACCGTGACCTTTGAGCCTTGATATTTATCCCTCCATTGTGGAGTCATGCACTTATGGCCACGACTAGATATGGAGATCGTCTCTGTGCCCTACTTATTGGACTATATCTCGTGAATAGAAACAAGGGCGCGCACTACGACGACCGGAGCTGGTGCCGGCTTGAGGGTGATCGGGGTCGTGTGTGCACCTCCCCTAGTTCGGAGTAGGTGGATGCTGGTAGTCTCGCTATTATCGGACAGGGAACTCCCCTGCTTTTTGCGTTCCCAGGCTTTGCTTGTTGGAGTTGCAAACTCAGGCTGACCCTCCAACCTATTTAGAATCAATTTGACGCATATCTAGGTACCCGATCCTTCATAGCATGAATGTCGGGTGGTCTCTCATCAAGCACGAATCAGATTTAGCACATGATTTCGACCTATGAAGCCAACGTGATTGGGCCGGTTTGGCTCCTCTTCCGGTGGGGTGAGCCAGGGTCACTGTTACATTTGCTCCCGCACATTCGCCTGCCTTAAGGTAAGTCCAATAATATTTCGACGCACCTTCTGTCTAGCACTCCGTTTCACTTTCGGACATGATCTTCCTTCCTTCATCTACTGTCCACCTGTTCCCCCTTATTAGGCCTTCCGCGCTCCTCCTCCCTTCTCCATGCCCAACCACTCTACGCTCTCTCCTCTCTCCTCCCCCAGCCAACCCCTAGAATACCCTCCTGCGGTTTCCCTTAGATTAGTGTGAACGTCTCCCTCCCCTAGGTTTCTTTACACTAGGTAAGAATGGCAACGGCGGAGAGACAAGTAACGAAGGCAAACAAACTCACATCCCGCAGAGTACTGACCATGGACCTACCATTTCCCTCTTCAAAACGAAGTTTTTTTGAAGATCCATTAGTGAAGGGGTTTAGCCCCCTGCTTGCCAAACTCAGCCAATTCCAGATCCTATTTTTGGTAGAATACAAAAAGAGAAGGAGAAGGATCCTCACCAGTATCTCCAGTCTGAGTGGAATCAGAGTAGAGGCTTTAGGGTGCATTGCCATGGTCTAGCTATCCAGAACCTCAGAGTCTTCTGTAGGGATATCAACGGGTTAATATTGCAGTCATTCACCTCTCAGGATCAAGGTAACATTAGATTTAGACAATTAATTTTAGTTTTTTGGTCTATTCCTTTCTAATTTATTGGAGATTATACTCGAATGCTACCGATTAAACGACAGTGGTCAGTATTCGCTTGAGTGTCTAGCATCTGTTAGGGGAGGGATAAATTTTGCAATATGTCCTTCGACGGTCCCCATATCACAGATCCGAATGAACCTTTATGGCCATAAAATCCTTCTCAGGATTTTCCTTCACTCATCGTTCATCCTTAGTCTTTGGCCGGTTCTCTGAGTCCCTTAAGTAACTGGAGCTCTTTTATCCATTGGTCCTGCCATGAAGTAATGAGTATAACTTCTCCTGAGACGATCCTATTCATAGATGAACTCCACGGTTTCACCACCATCCATTCCATTGGATGGTGGCCATAGGTTTCCGAATATGATATATATATCTATTTTCTTATAATCCCAATTAGTGTTGCAGTATTCGAGTGCTCATCATCATATAGTGACTGGCTTAGGCAATAGATACACAGGTGGCTCCCCCTTGCATTCATTTTGTACATACACTCACGTAGGCAATAGGGGTCTCTTCGTTCTCCTTTCCTTGAATTCTGAAGTCCAAGCGACTTTTGTGAATCGCACAATTGAGTGCCAAAGACGGACACTCTGGGCGCCAGCCGCCGAAGGATATGCTGTTGCTTGCTTAAGTCCATATATGGACCTTTGCAGCTTGCATACCTTATGATCATTATCACTGGATGTGAAACCTAGCGACTATTCCATATAGATATCTTCCTCAAGGTATCAATTTAAGAATGTTGTTTTCACATCCATCTGTTATATTTTATAATCAAAATAGACTATAATAGCAAGCAATGTGTGGATAGATTTGAGCATGGCTACTGGCCAAAAAGTATTCTGATAGTCAATGCCTTCGGCTGACTATACCCTTTCACTATGAGCCTTGCTTTGAATGTCTCTACATTCCCATCGGTAACTATCTTTCTCTTGAAGATCCATTTACACCCAATAGGTACTATACCTTTAGGTGGATCTACCAAGGTCCAGACTTGGTTCTAGCACATTGAGTCAATCTCTGACTTCATTGCCTCTAACTATTTCTTGGAGTCGATATTTGATATCACCTTGTCGTAGATTTTAGGATCATCACCATGAACCCCATTTTCCATGAGGAATATTTTCTCTACGTCCTCTGAAATAGTACCTAAGTACCTTTTAGGGGAACAAGAAATCCTTTCTAATTTATGAGGTAGATGGGGTAGTGATTGGATTGGCTAAATCTAATTGGGTTCCATAGGTTCGTTGGCTCGTGGCTCTTGGAAGACTTTCTCCTCTAGCCTAATCTGTCTTCCGATGCCACCATCTTGAATAAACTATTTTTCAAGAAAGATGGCATGTCGACTCATAATTATATTATGATCTTTCAGAAAATTCTGAGATGACTCAGACTTGATTTCTTACCATGCCATATCTCATACGGTGTGGTAGGAATGATTTTAGATGGAACCCTATTCAGTAGATATATAGCGGTTAACAGACTATATCCCCAAAGAAACTCAGGGAGGTTTGTGAAGCTCATCATGGATCGAATCATATCTAATAGGGTCTGATTTGTCCATTCTGAAATCCTGTTAAGTTGAGGCATTCCAGGTAGAATCCATTGAGAGACTATGTCATTGTCCTTAAGATAGTCTAGAAATTTCTAACTAAGGTATTCACCTCCTCGATCTGTTCGAAGAATCTTAATAGATTTTTCTATCTATTTTTCTACTTCAAGTCTGAATTCCTTAAACTTTTTAAAAGCTTCAGACTTGTGTCGCATCGAATACGCATACCCATACCGAGATAAATCATCGATAAAGATGATGAAGTAGATGTAATTACCCCTGGTTGGCACATCAAATGGGCCGCATACATCAGTATATACTAGGGCAAGCAGGTCTATGGCTCTTTCCCTATGTTCCATAAAAGGAAGCTTGGTCATTTTACCATAAAGGCATGATTCATAAATCGAATATGACTCGAAAGTCAATGGACTCAATAGCCCGGATTTTTTCAATTTGTTAACCCTGTCTTCAACTATATGACCTAGCCTAAGGTGCAAAGATATCTATCGTTTAGACTATCTCTAGGTCGCTTTGATCCTATGGCATTCATGTTTTGCTTGATATTAAAAATAAAAACGTCAATATGTAACTGATAGAGACCATTTATGAGGAAACCACTTACAATTTTATTTATTTCATAAAGAATATTACAATGGTCCTTAAAAAAATTAATTACATAGCCTTCCTATGCTAAACATGAAATAGATATCAAATTTCTGCTTGCTGTAGGTACGTAAAAATAGTTCCTAAGTACTAAGTCTAATCTTGATGGTAATCACAGAGGATAGGTTCCCACGGCCATAGCAGCAACTCTTGCATCGTTCCCAATGTATAGGATCATCTCATCATTTCTCAGCCTCTTGGTATATCCTCAAGACCCTATATAGCAGTGCACAAGTGAGCATTAGAACCAAAGTCAAGCATCCAACTAGATGCAGAAAAAATTATAAGATTAGATTCTATACCGAGCACCTCCAGAAGGACCTGTCTCCTTCTTATTCTTCAGGCTGGCTAGGTAAAGAGGGCAATTCTGCTTCCAATGGCCGTTAGTGTTGCAATGAAAATATTTTTCTTTATCAATGGCCTTCTTTTTTAGCTCTGTCTTTTTCTTCTTCCCACCATCCACCTTCTACTTCTTCATGGACTTCTTCTTCTTTCTAAAGGACTTTCTCTTGGAAGAAGTCCACTCCATAGCAAATATTAAGCCTTTAGAACCTTTCATAGAAAGCTAAGCAGTAACCAGCATATTCATGAGCTCAGTCAAGGTATTCTGAAGTTTATGCATATAGTAGTTCATGATGAACTGTCCATAAGCATTAGTCAAGGACTACAGAATTATATCAATCTATAGATCCTGATCTAACTTGACACTGAGCTTCTCAAGCTCTTCTAAGTTCTTGATCATCATCAGATAATGATCTTGGATCGACTGTCCATCACGCATCTAAGTCTTAAATAGTCTTTTAGTGACTTGATATTTGGCTATACGACTTTGTTTACCAAACAACTCTTGCAGGTGAGCCAACATTGTCAGCTAGTCTTAATGTCTTCATATTGACGCTAGAGCTCATCAGATATCGAGCTCAATATGTAGTACCTGGCTTTGTTATCTTCATCCATCCACTTCTCGAGAGATGCTCCCTGATCAGTGGATGGATGGCTGGTAAGGTAGGAGGATCCTATTCCAACACATGAGTCAACTTCTCGGAACCCAAAATTATTTTAAAGTTCTGAAGCCAATCATTGTAGTTGGGTCCGATCAGTCTATGGGTGTCCAAGATATGTGCTAGTGGGTTGGACACAGATGTTTTCCTATAGAGAGTTAAAGTTTCTAGTTAGACTTTATAATTAGACTTAACTAATTCATTTAGAAATTTTATTTTTAAACAAATTAGGCTCTCACTATTTAGTTGGATCCCAACACTTCCTTAGTAAAGATGTAAAAATCTCCATGATTATTGATTTCTAGTGGGTGGTACGGTCCCACCAACTGACACACCACCTCACCTAATAGTTATTGATGATGGATCAATCGATGAGTAGACAACTCTTATCCAATAATTTTCTAATCACGGTGCACCCAAACCACATCTTCAATTCATGAATCTCATCGTGTCCGAAATATTGATCCACTCCTTAGTTAAGTCAGACCCATCATTTGCATAAATTAGATTTCTAATTGGATCCCTCATCATATCCATAATATTGAGCCCAATCCATCCTCCAACCCATAGCAACCAATGCCTAATAGACATGGTTGCATCTTTTCGGTGCAACTGAACCACTGTATCCAATCGAGAATAATCAACCCCGGAAAGAGCCTGTACATCTACAATAGTGGAAGACCTTAGACTTAATATTTTCTTAGGAAGTTTTAATTTAGGTCTCTTTAAACTTGACTTGACTTAGTCATAACAATTATGACTAACCTAATGGCATGGGTTGTCTCAAATTGTTAGCCACCTTAAATCAGAACTGGATCGACATAAATGGTCAGGTAAGTGAGATCGGTGAAAGGGATATGCCATTAATTCAACAAGAATGCATTCAGGTTGAGTAGCTCCCAATTAAAAACTAGTCGATTGTATCTGCCAGACTTACCTTAGACACCAAATTATCGAATTAGAATCAATTGGGTTAGCCTACAATCCAGGCTCGAACCATGGAGCTAAATTAGGTCTTGACTTGATCAAGTCATATCTTAATGTGATTTGATCTTGATCCAAACTTAATCCTATTAGGCTAGTCAAATCTAAGCTTTCTTTGATCCCACCTAACCAACTCTTGATTCGATTTGATCAATCGCTAGATCAAATTGAGCTACCCAAGTCTAAACCCAATTTTATGAATATATCTTAGATCTATAATTTTTATATCTAATTGATTTCATAATCTTAATTCTTAATTAAGTTTTGCATTCATGAACAAAACATATAATAAAAATCCTAGGATTTCAGGATTTAGGATTTTGCAAAAAAATAAGTTCTGATTTTTTATTAAGGACGAACGCGCAGCACCCTTACACGCCATAAGAACATCCAATCGAATGGGTGGAGATAATCTTTAAATCCTATTTTGTTCTTATGATGGGACGGCCATGGGGAACGTCTTAATTAGAAATATAATTTTCTACTATAAAACTAGTTAGATCTAAATCATATATCGCATATACAAGTAATGATCTAACTAATATATATTTTGCATATATCTTCTGTATCATAACTAAATCAATATGCACACTTTCAGATCTAAAATATCCCATATTAAATCTAAAAAATAAAATTTTAAATTTGATCATGTCAAAATTAAAACTATTTTAGACATCTTATAGAACTATTCTATAACTAGTCTAAGCATGCATCTTTCATATCTCATATGAATAAATCAAAAATTAAAAATTTTATTTTTTATTTTAGATCTGATTACAATAATTATAACATCAAAAAAATAGAAATTAAATAGATCTAAAATTATATTTAATCAAATTAAATACATGATCATTCTAGACTACACATAGAATTATTCTATACCTAGTCTAGTCATGCATCTCATACATATTAGATCTAAATGATTTAATTTTTTAATTTTATAATTTTAGATCTAATCATATCTGATGTGATATCTAAAATTTTTTAATATTAAATTATAAATAAATATAAAATTAGATCCAAGATAGATCTGAAGAACTGCTAACGCAGCTCTAATACCAGTTGAAGAAAAATCCTATTTTTTGGTACAGGATCATTCAGATCTAATTAGATCTGAAGGAATATTTTTAAAATTTTCTTCTAAGATTATAATTATATTTGAGATATCTTAGATCTAATCCTTTAAGATCTGATATTAAGATTAAAAATAAATTAAAACTAATTAATTTTATATCTTGTATTTTGGGTAATCAGATTATCCTGTGATGATCCTGATCTATCCTGAGGTTCTAGAAGGAGCCATGCACATGCCTGGCCTCTACCGGTATCCACTTGGGCATGATCTGGTTGTCTTCTCCTCATAAATTTTTTTTTCAAATATCAGATCTAAATCTGATTTGGAAGTTCTTTAAAAAAATTTCTAAAAGTAGCATGTCCATCTCACAAACACCATCGTGTAAATGCTTAACTCTTCACAAATTTGATTGGATCTTCTTCTCAGATTTATTTCTAACCATTGGCACTTACAAGAAGGGGAGAGAAAGGATCAGAGAGGGCATGGAAGATGGAAGGGGTGATAGCCTTTGGGTATGAAAAATTATTTCTTTCATGAAGAGCCTTGGCGCAATGGTTCTTATACAAAAGCATAGTGCCAAGTTAGAGTCTCTCTTTGACCAAAATTTTCATTTATTTGACCATTGGGACTCCTAAACCTAATCTCCATGAAAATCCTCATATCTCATCTAATTTTGATGCCAAAAATCAATCCAAAAGGTTATAGCATGAGTAGATAAAGAAGAGCCCACTGCGCTTAGGACTCTTCTCTCAAGAGTTTGATCCAATCAACTCTATTATAACTTAGTCTATACAATTCTACAAATCACAAAAATTGGTACACCCAATATATGAATTGTACCCTATCACATATCCAAAAATAAAATTAAAAGGATTTCTAGAGAATTTTCTAGAATCCTCTAATTAGGTGACCCTTAATTCTCTCAATTAGGTCAACTTTTGACCCTAGTCCAATTTGACTACCAATGGATTTAATTTCTACAATTAATCTAACCTAGACTTAATTCAAAATAAAAATAAATCTATTCAAAATATAAAAATGAGTTAAATCAAATTTGACTCAGTTGCGATGAATCAAAAAGATTAGAGAAGGAGAAAGTCAGGCTCAATCATGTGCTAGCACGATTACCATGAACCTAATTGGATCTAATTTAAATCAATCAAACTTGATTAGCCCAATTGATGATATCTAAACCCAAACTCTTATTTGTGTGATCCAATTAGATTCAATTCTGTATAGTAATGAGATATGTCGTGATCTCCATCATCGACATCATCGAAATACCTTTTGATGGACCAGAATTTTTTTGATTCATACAATTAGAATGATTGATCATCAAAATCATTCTAATTGCTCTCAAAATCCATCAGTGACACCAAGTAGTATATGGTGGCAACCCATCAAAACTGAAAATGAGCCTCTCAGTGTAGTTACCTGTGTGATTGGGTTCTTCTATCTTGAGCCCCAATAGGATTAGGGTTAAGGTGAACTCGTTAAACCCAATGTCCATCATATGAATTAATTATTTGATTCAAGTTCAATATGAAATCCTAATAGAAACTCTTTCTATCATCTTCACTCTATCATGGCCATATGCTTAAGGACTTAATCTCATGATTATCATAGGGCTACTCCTCATCTACCAAGGTAGATAGATCCCTTATTGGTGCAATTCAATTCCTACAATGAACATGCTATAGCCAACATACACCTCAGGATTCTAAATGGCTAGAAGATTGAGTTATGGTATAGTTAAATTATAACATCCTGAAGGTGAACTACCGATGCACCTCAGATCAAAAAACCAGACACACCTACTACGACATCGAGTCAGTCATCGACGAGAAGGTAGACTTCCTTATGACTGCTCGAGGTGATCATGCTTAGTGCCCTCATTCTCTAATGAGTACCTATACTCTCACTTTGGTGTCTCCACAACATAGATTCAAAACACATCTATCCTAAGAAAGCGATCGTTCACCAACCTTCTGGATCGATCACCATCCTCATGATGATCCTATGGTCGGAAGCAGTTTATGAGTTAATTATAAAAATTCATATCTTAAATTTTCAACTCTTGAAAATATGAATTATCATTACCATTAACTTAAAGAATGTATCATAGACACTTTAAATACACACTATGATAGAAAACAATCATTTTATTAATTTATAGTTAAAATTATAAAATTATCCTTAGAAGTGTATTACAAGTGTCAGTCAATTTGGCTTCTAGGGCATACATCTGAAAGAAACTTGTGAGAATGGGTCCTAGGAAGCAAGTAGTTGTCCGTGCAAAAAAAACCAGGGTTGAGGAAACTTCCAAGCACTACACCAAAGCAAGAAATAACATTGAGGTGCACCAAGTTGTACCTTCCCCTTCTCTTTCCCCACCTCTCCATGCACCAATGGCAATAAGAGTTGCTACTACTAGAAGGAAAGTGGATTTCAACTTCCCTAAGCAAGAAAACTTCAGAATCAGGAGTTGGATACAGTAGCAAGAATGGGAGAAAATTTGTTCCCTTGAGGTACCTACTTATCCATGTCTTGTGAGAGAATACTTTCAAAATTTGAGAGTAGGTATTGGCTCTATTGAATTAACAGTCAAGGAGGTGTTGTTTATGATAAATGAGAGAAGATTAGGGCAGGGTTTGGAAATGCCCAAGATTGGTATCTATTTCCCAAAATTGATTGACAAAAAGGAAGGTCTTAGTTGTATTTTGGAAAGGGAGGATGTCTACGAGATTGATGTGTTGTTGGCCAAACAGCTATCAATTGAAATGCATCTTCTTCATCATATGGTCAGTAGAATTTTCTTTCCAAAAATAGGGAGGTTGATTGGATAATCAAGAAAGACATAGCTATGACGTACTATCTAATTTAGGGCACCCTAATAAACTTCCTGCATATGATGATTGAGAAAATCAAGGAAGTAGCCGAGAGAGCTAGAGCTTATCTTGTGGGATGGATTTCATGATCATATTCAGAGAGTTTGGTGTGGATTTGGAGGGAGAAAACTCCAAGACTTTAATGCATTTTGATCGATACAATGAACGATCACTCCATCGTATGGGGTACCATAAGTTTGATGGTTGTTGGGTGCATAGAGGATCTGGGTAGGAGTCAGTTCGAGATGATGATGATGACGCTGGACTCAATGAGCATCAAACTAATACAAGGCCCAAACTCCACCACCACCACTAGCAGCATAGCTAGCTTCACCTGCTTCTCCTCATACTCCTCAAGTACCTTAGCAGGATAGTTTAGCAACATCAAATGAGCACATCCTTCAAAGATTGGATACATTATTTTCAAGGATCAAGTAGGACCTATAGCAGTAGCATGATGAGCTCCGGTAGGATATTTAGATATACTATGACAAGCTCAAATAGGAGGTGAGACAGATCTCTGATAGAGTTGTGGTATTAAAGAGATCCTAAAGTTAGAGGACTGATGATTCAAATACTGTTGTTGATTTGGCACAAGAGGCAGCATATTTAGCTGGCAAGGTTGATAATGCTATTATATCTTAGTAGGGTGGCATCAAGAATTTGCTTTCTATCATGAGAAAGTTTGAATCTCAGATGGGGATCCTTATTTCTCGCATTTCATTCCCGAGACCTTAGTACACCCTCAGCTAGCCACCCTAGCCATAGCCTCAGACCACATCTCGGCCTCCCTTTAGTCTTATTATTAGGCTAGTTGTAGGATTCCGTTCTCAGTGCTTAGGGCCTTTTATGAGGACCCAAAGCAAGAGGGTAGCCTCCTCTTCATCTAGGAGAGTTCCTTGCCTCACATCGAGCTTCACTTTGATGATGAGAAGGATGCTTAGGTCTAGGTTGTCTTTCTTATCTTTGTTTTGCTTGTTTTTCTTTGTTTTTCATTGGTTGTCTACAAATCTTTAATGTATTATTTGAGAAAAACTTTTCATAAACAATACAAATTTTGTATTGATATATGACTTTTGCAATGGAATCTTAATTATCATTTCCATTATCAGTGTCTTGTGCAATGTCTTATTATTTCTTTCATTATTTATTATTTTGTTGATGATAAAAAGGGAGAGAGATAAAGGTTATTTAACATAATTGAGCATTCTCATATTATAATAAGGAAAGATAAAGGTTACTAAGTATAATTGAGCACACTCATATTAGAATATTGACATAATATTGGAAATAGTGTCCGAAAGCCAATCGTGAATCTATCGACAGTTGCACTATTTCTTGTACTTGCATATGAATTATTAATAAATAAAATTTATTTTGACATTTTATCATCATAAAATCTCACATCTTCTAATGAACTCCTATGTTGTGGTGATGTCCTTAAGACTATTTAGAATCGACAAAGGAGGATTTGTCATTTAGTCTTTAAACATGTTCACAATCAAATGATACGTTGTTACCAAGGACAACAATATTTATCGAGTGTAGATCATTGTATGCCATACGGGTTGACTGTTCTCTTAACCAAGGAGTGTGTAGACACTGGTATTGCATGCAGATAAGATGTAGGGGTACATCTACACTGAACATAACCAACTCTGAAGCTTTTCTACTATCAAGATTTGCTTTGATAGGAATATGGGTATAAGTATCCCTCCGACCTGAGATCACCATGGTGACTTCTAAGTAACTCATTATGCTTTGGTGCCAGACTACCTGAATTTCTAATTCAGTGATGAAAGATTTCTAGGCACAGTCAAGTACTTAAGGAGTTGGTGTGTGGTCAACATGAATTGACCACTCTAATTCAGGAGCTTTATTCAATTATATTTTAATTTAGCAAATCCTTGGTCAAGATAGTTCTAGTGAGAAGTCAAGGAGCTAATTGCTTAGAGACATTATTTGGATGTATCTTTCAGGGTTGACACTTTAACTCTGAGTCATCCTCATACATAGAGGTCAAAGGATTGAATTATATAGTAACCATATTCACATAGGTTCTAAATATTGTGATTGTGACTATTTGATCTATTTGAATATCAGATACCATTACTAGATGGTCACTTTGATTAGTACAAGAAGTGGTTTCAGTGCTTCCGACTTAGGTTCGAACCTGTGGGGTCACACATACTAGAGATTCCTACCTGATCTAATAGCTGGTGAAGAGTCCTACTGGAATGGGACTCTTTGGTTAAGAGTCCCACTAGACTAAAACTCTTTGATCGAGAGTCTTACTACATTAGAACTTTGAGTCCTGATTGTTTGGAACTCTATGATCAGGAGTACAGTGGACTGGGACTCTATGGTTAAGAGTCCTACTAGACTCAGACTCTTCGACTAAGAGTCCTACTGCTCTAGAACTTTGAGTCCTACTTATCTGGGACTTTATCATTGAGAGTCTAGACTTTGCGATAATAACTTTCACTTATTTTATACACCAGGATCAAGAGTCCCACTGGTTTGGGACTCTTCGATCAAGAGTTTCATTTTGATGAGACTCTATTGTCCGGATACCTACGAGATTTGGACTCTATATTTAAAAAAATTTAATTAATAATTTTATCATTAATTAATTTAATTTGATTGAGTAATTATTTTTGGATCAAGTCCAATTGAATTAGATTTAGTTGGATTTGACCCGATTAGGTTATGAGATGACCTAATCATCGAGGAAGTATGATCACTGATTTGATCAGGATTTGGACTTATTTAATTCCTAATTTAATTAGAATTTAACTAAGCCTAATTAATCCTAAACAAGTTGTGTTTAATCTAGTCTAATTGGTCCTATCCAATTTAGATTGGGTTGGTTCAATTAGATGAATAATTATGAGACTAGTTTGACCTAGTCTTCCATGTGCCACCTCACCCTCTTTGCGCCCTTTTATTTCTCCATGAGAAATGTGAATTTTTTTTCATGCAAAAGAAGGATTTTTCTCTTCCTTCTCATATCCTAAATGGATGGGTTTGATCTGATTGCAATTTGAATTCAAATGGGATTTGAATTCAAATAGCAAACCACTTCATCCCAACTCTTCGACATGCCACCTTGACTTGTTCATTCTATATAAAATTCCTGAAATTTTTTCTGGGTGAGATTTATTTTGAAACTCCTCTCCTCTAGTTTTTAAGACCTTCCATAGCCTGAAAAAAATAAGAAAAAAAATCTAAGAAGAGAAATTGGGAGAGAATACCAGGTGCTAAGGTTTGAGTGCTGTGCTGCCCTAGATCTTGATCTAGGGTTTCTATTCTGATTTCACAAGATCTGAGCGTCAGATCTTTGTGAAATTTTTTTGGGTACTTCCTCATCCTCTTTTCTATCCATCCTCCTAATATAGAGTATCAAAAGTTTTGGTGGAGGGAGATCAAAATTATTTGATTAGATCTAGCTGTCAGGAGCATTCTTCATCAAGCTTGCACTCAAGAGGAGCTGATCGGGATCAAGACCTCATGTGGACCATCCATGTAGGCCAAATGCATGTGTGGCTGCATCACAACAATCAGTTCTACCTAGTGATTAGATCGATGGTGATTCAATTGTGGAGTTCATCTATCCGTGCAAGGTAACGTGTTCTGCATACATAGATTAGTAAAATTATTTTACTACCGATAGTTGTTTTATTTTCAGATTTCAAAGCATGCATGTACATCATATTAGATCTTAGTAATATAGGATTTGTAGATTAGTTCTATATCTCTTTATAAATTAATTAGATAAATTTTTATTTCTGCTATAATAAATTTTTGAAAAGTTTCGAAAGTAAAGCTAGAAACCCTGCTTGCTTTCCATCAATGATATCAGAGCATCCAGGTTATTTAATATGATCTATATGCAAGTTTAGATTATATTTTAGATTTGATCTAAATAATAATATAATTTTTTAAATTTAAAAATAAAATAATATGATTGCACGGACCTTAGATTGTCCTGCTGTAGGGTTTAGCCCCTACAGTGTAGGTTGTCCTGGTATGTGCTGATCTAGATCATTAAATCATAAAATTTTAAATTTAATTTAATAATTTTTATGATTTAATTGCATAATTTTGATCTAATTTTTAATCATGAATAAGAGTTTAGATTAGATCTAATTTGATTTATGATTTTTATGTATTATACATAGATCTGGATTAAAACCTACAACTAGTACTATTTGTGAAATAAGCTGACCCAATTTTTGAAATAGGTCGACCCATTTGGTGAACAATGATAAGTTGTGTTGAATCTTTCAAAATTTTAAAAAATATTTTTGAAATGCTGAACCCCAACCCTTAGTTCGAAAACTTAATTAAAAATTAAGTATGTTGAATTAGGGTCTAGAATTGTGAATTAAAGATCCTAAGTCATTAATCATAAAATATGGGTTATCAGGTTAGATGAATTAGATTCATTAATTGGATTAGACCTAAGGTTAGTTAAAGAATAGACTAATTTAGAGTAATTGATCAAATCTAACAAAATATTGATTTAGATTAGGTCAAGAACTTATTAGACTCAATTATAATAGCTGTAGTTGGTCAAGTCTATGCCTTTAACAAGGACCAAATAGACATGAATCGTGGCTACGTGGTCGAATCTGAAATTGCTAGGTTAGTCAAATTGAAACTAATGAATCGAATGGTATCTAAGGTAAGTCTGGCAGTCCAGACTAGTGATTTTTAATTGGGAGCTATTCACACTGATTCGATCTTTGATGAGTTAATGGCATATCTCTTCCACTGATCTCACTTACCTTGCTATTCCAGTGAGTTATATTTTGATTAGATAACTTGGTGATTAGGGCTCACCCATGTCAATTAGATAAATCAATGTAACAAATTTAAGTGCTCCTAATGTCGGCTTGAATTAGGTCCTTTTTTATATAACTTGGTGAAGTCAGTAGGAGGATCAAATTTGGCTAGTTAATTCTCTTCTTTTCTTTAAAAATAAGTTAACCAAATCCTCTAAAATTATTAGATCCTTAAAAATAAAATAGTTATAATGATAACTATGTCATAGCCTCCCATTAAGTTGAGTGATAATGAGTCCATTAGTTTAATAATTATTAAAGGCCCAAAAGCCTGGTGCTTGTTGACTAATAGAATTATCATTCATAATATGATGATTTGATCGTGTCTTTCTAATGGTGGTCAGGTTGTCCGGCCAAAGTCAAGCTTGATCATTCATTGGTCAGATACACCAAATATTATCTTGTTAATGGTTAGACCTAATCGGATCTTTTTAGTGGAGGCCAAAGCCTACTGATTAGATTTTCAGGACAAAATTAAAATACTAGAAGTTGTATAGAGAAACAATTGGTGATGAACCTACCCATAGATACACATGGATTGACCGACCAATGTTGGGCTCATATGTAGTCTGTGTGGATTTTAATACCCACTAAGGAATTAAAGTAATTTCTTGAATTAGAGGTAGAGGCTACCAATTTGAATAAAATAGTGGAAAGACCTTTAGACTAAAGTCTAAGTCTTTAGGATTAATAATTCATATACTAATTAGGTTTGGTCTTCCTTAATGCAGAAATGACCACTTCCTTATCGGTTCGATCGTTGTTAGATATTGATAAATTACTGAAATCCAACTTCGATAGCTGGTATCAAAAGTTGAAAATCATCCTGGAGCATGAGCGGATCTTGTATGTATTGACTGATCCAGCACTTGAGGAGCCAGCTTCGAATGCTAGAGGAGCAGTTCGAGATACTTATCAGAAGTGACTTAACGATCGCACCATCGTTCGATGCATCATGCTGGCGGCAATGAATGATGAGTTTAGCTATAGGTTTGAAAATGCCCAGCCTTAGGAGATGCTTCAAATGTTGAATAACTCCTTTGGCATGCCTAATGACTTTGAAAGTCACAAGACTAGTTGTGCCATTTTCAATGCTTGAATGAGGGATGGGGCCTAAGTCACGGATCTTGTATTGTACATGATCGAGATGATTGAGCACCTGAGTAAGCTGGGCTTTTTCCTGCACGAGCAGCTCAGGAAGGATGCAATCCTTAATTCTTTGCCTAAGTCCTACCTTTGCTTCTTTAATCATTTTTGAATGACAAAGCCTACAGTAAACTATCATAGTTTGTTAAGGTTCCTATAGAACTTTCATAAGGATCACCATCTCCATAAGGAGATGGTGAATGTAGTAGGAGGATCTTCTTCTAGTCGTTGACCCTTTAAGAAAGGAAAGAAGAACAAGAAAAAGAAGAACAAAAAGGTGCAGCCTCATGCCGTGATGACTGCATAGGGTCAGACCAGGAAGTGCAAGCCCGATCAGATATAGGTGGAGTGCTTTTTTTGTAAGAAGTAGGGGCACTGAAAAAGAAATTATTCTCAGTACGTTGCCTCCCTAGATCCGAACAGGCTGAGGAAGAAGCAAGCTATTGCTAGGCAAGGTAATTATGTGATAACACCTAGCAACTTCTCAATATGTGATAGTACTATCTGGATATTGGATACTGGAAGCCCTTATTAGATTTGTAATTCGATGCAGGGTTTACAAGTTAGTAAAAGATTTGATGAAGGTGAGAGGTTCCTAAACGTTGGAGATGGAAGACAAGTTTCAGTTCTAGCTTTAGGAACCATGAACCATGTAATCAATTCTTATAAAGTTGTTCTTAGTGAATGTCACTTCTATCCAAATTTTTTATTGAATATTATTTTTGTACGCCTTTTGGCCAAGAATAGTTATCAATTTTCAATAAAAAAAAAATTTAGTGACATCATTTTGAATGATGTTACAATTTGTGTTGGACCATTGAATAACTGTATTTATTTACTATCATAGCCTGTTAACATAGTTCAATCCTCCAACAAATATCCTAGATTAGATGATGTGTCAGAAGTCTATCTTTAGCAATGTAGGCTAGGTCATATTAATAAGAACACAATAAATAGGTTGGCTTAAGAAGAAATTCTTGAAATTGATGATTGTGAATCACTTTCGACTTGTGAGTCATATCTTCTTAGTAAAATGACCAAGTCATCTTTTACTGAAAATGATGAGCGAGCTAATGAACTCTTAGATCTAGTACATACTGATGTATGTGGACCCATGAGTTCAAGTACTAGAGATGGATATTTCAACATCATAATCTTCAGAGACGACCTATCGAGGTATGGGTATGTCTATTTAATGAGGCGTAAGTCGAAGTCATTTGAAATGTTCAAACTATTCTATAATAAGGCAGAAAAATAAATTAAAAAAAATATTAAAATTTTTTGATTTGACCAAGGGAGTGAGTATCTTTCCAATGAATTTTTGATATATCTAGGACAGAATGGGATTCTCTTCCAATGGACTCCTTCTAGAACACCATAATATATTGGTGTGTCTGAAAGGAGAAATTGGATCCTATTGGATATAGTTCGATCGATGATGGGATTTGCTGGTCTACCTATCTACTTATGAGAATATGTGCTTGAGTTAGCCTATTACCTTCTAAATAGGATTTCGAGTAAGTTTGTCTCCAAAATGCCATATAAGACATGGATAGGACATAAGCCAGTACTCTCGTACCTTAGAATTTTGGGGTGTCCAGCTTATATCAAATATTTAGTAATGGACAAGCTTAGACCTAGGTCTAATGAGTGTTATTTCATAGGATACCCAAAAGAGACCAAAGGGTATTACTACTACCTACCTGATGAGCAAAAGATGTTTGCCTGTCTTAAGGCAGTCTTCTTAGAAAAAGAGTTCCTAGGTGAAGAATCTAATGTCTCTAAGGTCGAACTTGAGGAAGTTCGATAGGTAGAAAAATTGACACAAGAAGCTGAACCTTAACCGAATTTAATTAGATCAAATTTGGAGCCCATTGAACCTACACCCTTAAGACGGTCTGGTAGAGTACCATGTCAACTAGACAGATACTATGGTTTCTTGGTCCAAAATGGTGATCCTATCAAGCTTGATGAGAATGATAAGGATCTGATGACTTACATGGATGCAATGTAGAGACTCAACTCTAAGAAATGGCTTAAGGCCATGAAATCTGAAATGGAGTCCATGAAGGTCAACAATGTATGGACATTGGTTGACCTACTTGAAGGGATAAAACCTATAGGATGTAAGTGAGTCTTCAAGAAGAAAAGAGGCATAGACGAAAAGGTGGAGATCTATAAAGCCCATTTGGTTGCTAAGGGGTATCATTAATGTTATGGTATAAACTATGACGAGACATTTTTTTCTATGGCAATGCTCAAATCCATTTGAATAATGTTTGCAATAGCTGTCCATCTGGACTATGAGATCTGGCAGATGGATGTGAAGATAACTTTTCTAAATGTAGAGCTGAAAAAAGAGATATATATGATACAACCTGAAGAATTCATATCCATAGATGAGTCTAAGGTATGCAAGCTTCAAAGATCCATTTATGGATTGAAGCAGGCATCTCGAAGTTGGAACATATATTTTGATAGAACGATCAAGATGTATAGCTTTGTTAACAATGGAGAAGAGCCCTGCATATACAAGTGGGCTAATGGTCCAACGATTGTATTTTTGGTATTGTATGTGGATGACATTCTCTTAATTAGGAATGATGTTCCTGTATTATAAGGAATAAAGATTTGGCTATCATCACATTTCTCCATGAAGGATTTGGGAGAAGCTTCCTACATCCTAGGGATGAAGAACTATAGAGATAGATCTAAAAGGTTGCTCGACTTATCCTAGTCCACGTACATTGACACTATACTGAAGAGGTTTAGCATGAAGAATTTCAAGAAGAACTATCGATCGATAGGCCATGAAATTTCTCTCTCGAAGAGGGATTGTCCGACAACACCTTAAGAGAGAGAGCATATGAGTAAAATTTTATATGCTTCGGTAGTGGGTTCTATTATGTATGCTATGACATGTACGCAATCAGATGTAGCATACTCATTAGGGATAGTGAGTAAATACCAATTTGATCTAGGGGAGAACCATTGGAAAGTTGTTAAAACCATCCTAAAGTATTTGAGAAATACTAAGAATCAGTGGCTTATTTATGGTGAGTCGGACCTAAGACTTGTTGGGTTTATAGACTTTAGTTTTCAATCTAATCATGATGATAGTAAAAGTATGTCGGGGTATGTGTTTACCCTTAATGATGGAGCTGTCTGCTAGAAGAGTTCCAAGCAGCACACTATGATCGATTCAGTTTGTGAGGTAGAGTATGTCGCTGCATCAGATGCTACCAAAGAAGTAGTGTGGCGGAGAAAATTTATCACCAAGCTTGGAGTAGCACCCTTCCTTGATGGTCCAGTTCTGCTCTATTGTGATAGCTTTGGAGCCATTGCTTAGGTGAAGGAACTGAAGGCACACCAGCGGATGAAACATATTCTATGTCACTACCATCTTATCCGAGAGATCGTGGATCGAGATGATGTCAATCTTTAGAAGATCGATGGAAAGAATAACCTGGTTGACCCATTCACTAAAGCTATTATGGTGAAGGAGTTCGACGACTTCAAGTCGAAGATGGGTATTAGATACTACACCGATTGGCTTTAGTCCAAGTGAAAGATTATTGAAAATAGTATTCTAAAGTCAATCGTCAACCTATTGATCATTATACTATTTTTTGTACTTGTATATAAATTATTAATAAATAAAATTTATCAATGTCTTCTGTAATGTCTTATTATTTCTTTTATTATTTATTATTTTATTGATGACAAAAATAGAGAGAGATAAGGCTTATTGAACATAATTGAGCATTCTCATATTATAATGAGGAGAGATAAAGGTTACTAAGTATAATTGAGCACCCTTATATTAGAATATTGACATAATATTGGAAATAGTATCCCAAAGCCAATCGTCAGCCTGTTGATGATTGTGCTATTTCTTATACTTATATATAAATTATTAATAAATAAAATTTATTTTGGCATTTTATCATCACAAAATCTCACATCTTCTAATGAACTCCCGTGTTATGGTGATGTCCTTAGGACTATTTAAAATCGATAAAGAAGGATTTATCATTTAGTCTTTAAACTTATTCGTGATCAAATGATACATTGTTACCAAGGACGATAATATTTATCAAGTGTAGATCATTGTATGCCATATGGGTTGGTTGTCCTCTTAACTAAGAAGTGGATAGACACTGATATGGCATGCAGATGAGATGTAGGGGTACATCTGCACTGAACGTAACCAACTCCAGAGCTTTTCTGCTATCAAGATTTGCTCTAATAGGAATATGGGTATAAGTGTCCCTTCGATCTGAGATCATCACGGTGTCTTCTAAGCAACTCACTATGCTTTGATGCTGGGCTACCTGAATTTCTAATTCAGTGATGAAAAGTTTCTAGGCACCATCGAGTATTTGAAGAGTCGGTGTGTGAGTCAAGATGGGATTGACTACTCTGATTTAGGAGCTGTGTTCAATTATATTTTAATTTAGCAAATTCTTAGCTAGAGTAATCCTAATGAGGAGTCACGGAGCTAATTGCTTTGAGATACGATTTGGATGTATCTTTCAGGATTGACAGTTTAACTCTAGGTCATCCTCATACATAGAGATTAAAGGGATGAATTATGTGGTAAGTATATTCATATATGTTCTGAATGTTACAATTATGACTATTTGATCTATCCAAATATCGGGTACCATTGCTAGAAGGTTACTTCGATTAGTACAAGAAGTAGTTTCTGTGCTACCGACTTGGATACGAACCAACGGGATCACACATACTAGAGGTTCCTAACTAATCTGATGGCTGATGAAGAGTCCCACTAGACTAAAACTCTATGGTCAAGAGTCCCACTAGACTGGGACTCTTCGATCGAGAGTCCTACTGCATTAGGACTCTGTGTCATGGTTGTTTGGAACTCTATGATTAGGAGTCCTAGTAGACTAAGACTCTACGGTCAAGAGTCCTACTGGACTGAGACTCTTCGATCAAGAGTCAACTACTCTAGGACTTTGAGTTCTACTTGTTTGAGACTCTGTGATCAAGAGTCTGAACTCTATGATCATGAGTTTTACTTATTTCATACACTGGGATCAAGAGTCCCACTAGTTTGGAACTCTTCAATCAAGAGTTTCATTTTGATGAGATTCTATTATTTGGATACCCACTGGATTTGAAATCTATATTTATGAGAGATTTAATTAATGATTTGATCATTGATTAACTTAATTTTATTGAATAATTATTTTTGGATCAAATCCAATTGAATTAGATTCAGTTGGATTTGACTCGATTAGGTTATGAGATGACCTAATCACCGAGGAAGTATGATCACTAATTTGATCAGGGGTTGGACTTATTTAATTTTTTATTTGATTAGGATTTAACTAAGACTAAATAAGTTGGGTTTAATTTAGTCTACTTGAGCCTAACCAATTTAGATTGGGTTGGTTCAATTAGATGAATAATTATGAGACTAGTTTGACCTAGTCTTCCATGTGCCACCTCACCTTCTTTGCACCCTTTTTTTTCTCCAAGAGAAAGATGTTCTCATGAATTTTTTTTCCACACAAAAGACGGATTTTTCCCTTTATTCTCACGTCCTAAATGGATGGGTTTGATCTGGTTGCAATTTAAATTCAAATGGGATTTGAATTCAAATAGCAAACCACTTCATCCCAACTATTCCACATGCCACCTTGACTTATTTGCCTTGTATAAAATTCCTGAATTTTTTCTAGGTGAGATTTTTTTTAAGACACCTATCCTGTAGTTCGTGATCCCTTCCATAGCCTAAAAAAAATAAGAAAAAAAATTGAGAAGAAAAATTGGGAGAGAAATCTAGGTGCCATGGTTTGAGTGCTGTGCTACCCTAGATCTTGATCTACAGTTTCTATTTTGATTTCACAAGATCTGAGCGTCAAATCTTTGTGAAATTTTTTTGAGTACTTCATCATCCTCTCTTCTACCCATCCTACTGATCCAAAGTATCTAAAGTTTTGGTTGAGAAAGATCAAAATTATTCGATCAGATCTAGCTGTCAGGAGCATTCTTTGTCGAGCTAGCACTTGGAAGGAGCCGATTGAGATCAGGACTTTGTATAGACCATCCGTGAAGGCCAGACACATGTGTGGCTATGTTGCAATAATCAAATCTACCTGATGATTAGATCGGTGGTGATTTGAATGCGAAGTTCATCTACCCGTGCAAGGTAACGTATTCTGAACACATAGATTAGTAAAATTATTTTACTACCCACAGCTATTTTATTTTTAGATTTCAAAGCATGCATGTATATCATATTAAATCCTGATAATATAGGATTTGTAGATCAGATCTATAGCTCTTTATAAATTAATTAGATTAATTTTTATTTCTATTATTTTTAAAAAATTTTGAAAGTAGAGCTAGAAATCCTGCTTGCTTTCCATCACATAAAACTTCAATAAAAGTATAAACTAAGGGGGAGTAACTCTTTCAATATTGAATGCTTGATGTCTTTATGAAAGAGGGAGAATTCCAAAATTTTGACATCACATGTTAGGACCATAGCCCCTAATCATCTTCTTAAAATACATTTTGCATTGCTTGAAGAATATTATCTTTGATTCATTAAGTGATATTTCATTTTAATGACAAAATCATTAAATTTCTATATATAAAGTTATGTTTCTTATCTTTTTAATATGTTAGTAATACACATTAACTTAAGCAATATATTATATGTTGTTCTTACGGCTGCTCGGAGCCACAGCTGTAGATCTGATCTCTTGCATGAACCTGGGTGTTAATCTAGTAAACTAAAAAAGATCTAAGAAAGATGAGAGAGGCTAGGGTTTTGGTGTTGGAACCATAGAGAAGAGAGAAGAGAGTTAGAGAGAAAAGCTCAATTGTAATCCAACCTTATTGTAAAAGTTACAATATCCTGGTTTATATACCCTAGAGTTTCCACATAAACCCTTATAAACTCCAGCTCAAAAACTTCCCTAGGCTAACCCATCTCATACATGAATTAGCCCCCTTAAGACCTCTTGAACCAGGCCTTAAGACCCCTAGGATCAACCCAGACCCTAGCCCAAAATAGATCCTTACGTAACTCTACCCGTGCACTGAGCCGGCTCAGTCTCAGCACTGAACCGGCTAAGTTCCATTAGGTTGGCTCAGTTTTCCACTGGGTTGGCTCAGTCTAAAACTGAGCCAACCCAGTCCTATGCCATGCCAGCAGTCCCAAATGAGTAGCTCTCTATTTTGCCTATGCTCTGAGACTTAGCCGACCTAGTTTTGGACTGAGCTGGCTAACCTGTAAAAAAAAAATTTTCTGTAGCCTACAAGCTTTAGCTTTGGTTCCTTGCTCCATCTTATGTCCCAGGTCTCCAAAGTACAAACCAAGCCCCTTGAGGTCCTCAATACCTAATCCTCAAGCCCATGAAGAGTTACATGCTGCCTCCATCTTAGGATAACTCCTATCCTAGCCCTAGGACCATACCTATCTTAGCCTCCCCAGAGCCCTCACCCTGGCTCCACTCGTGGCCTCCCAAGTCTTGGGAGCACCACACCACCTACAATCTCCTCCTTGGTGTGCCCAAGCCTTGGCACACCCAGCAACATCCTCCTTCACGATCTTGCTGTCCCTACATGTCCTGATAGCCCCTCATACTCGTCTTGCCACTATCATTCCTCTTCAACTATTGAGCTCTCTTTGAGGCCTTCGGGACCACCACCTCCACTGCTGAAGTCCTTGGCTTATTCCTCTGCACCACCTTTGGAGTTGTAGGTATCCTTCTGCTTGGCAGCTGCATCACTTATCCTGGACTTCCTTGGAGATCATGCAACATTCCTTTACCCGCACTCACCACATATCCTAATGCTCCATCTGACACTGTCTCCTCAGAGCCACGCCTATCTTTCTACACAATCCTCTCCACCTGGATCTGTATAGCCCCGGCACTGGAGCCGGGATATAGGTCCTCCCTCTGCACCCATTTACTTTGAACCCATGTCATAGCTTCCTCCACCTGTGAAGCCACCTCTGCCTGGTGCTCCATCTGGAGCTGAAGTCCTCCTGATGCCATAGAAGCTGACTCTATCTCCGAGTCCCCCGAGATCAACCATCCAATGCTGTACTACTGGGCCTACTGCTATACCTCGAATACCGTCGCTATCCCTTCGGACCCTCTACACTCTGCAAACCTATCCGAAATGCTCTTAGATACACCATACCCTACAGGCTCCTCCGAGATCACTAAGATTTCATCCGAATCTTCACTTTTAATGACTGTACTGATGGAATCCGAGCTTTCTCCTCTCTTGCACTTCTTTCAAAGTGGACACTCCTACTTAAAGTGCTCTGCTTCTCCACACTTGAAGCATCTCTTGGACCCCTTGCTACCCCTCTGTTCGTCCTTCTTCTTTTCTTTTCTATGCTTCTCTAAAATGACAAGACTCTCCTAGAAGACCTCCCTCTTTATCATCCATTTTTGCTGCTCGTTGGACTTGAGCACTGATACGATCTCCTCGTACACCAGTGTCTTCTTACCATACAGCAAAGTTGTCACCAATAGATCGAAGCTTTCGGATAGCGAACATAGCAACAATAGACTCTTATCCTCCTCTTCTAAATCCACCCCTGTATTGAGCAAGTCCATGCTCATCCGGTCGAACCGTTAAATATGCCTCGCAATATCCTCGCCCTCCTACATCCGAAGGCTGTACAATTACTTCATCAGTATCAACTTGTTGCACATATTCTTTTTCATGTACAATTATTGTAACCTCGACCATAATCCCTTGGGTGTTCTCTCTTCCAATACACCATATAAAACCTCATCTGCCAAACAAGCCCTAATCGTGGCACATGCCCTTTTCTCCAAGGGCATCCACTCCTTGTCTGTCATCTCCCGTGGCCTATCCTCCAAGATCGAATCCAACCTCATTTAAACTAGCAAATTCTCCACCCTTACCATCCACATCATGAAACTTTTCTTTCCATCAAACTTCTCCAATCCTACCTTCAACCCACTATTCTCCATGATCAATCCAAATCAAATAACAACAAATAGGTAGATCTGAGAAATACCTTGGCTAGGGATGGTGGACAGCAGCCCTATGATCTCTTCCTTCCTCATGAAGCCTGGAGAAAGCCTTTTGATCTGAATCTCACTGCTGATCTCTGTTAAAAATCGATCTTCTTCCTCCTCCATGCTCAACTGGGCTTTAATACCAATTATTGTTCCTACGCCTACTCGGAGCCACAATCGTAGATCCGATCTCTTGCATGAACCTAGGGTTAATCCAGCAAACTGAAGAAGATCTAAGAAGGATGAGAGAGATTAGGATTTTGATGTTGGAACCAAAGAGAAGAGAGTTAGGAAGAAAAGCTCAATTGTATTCCAATCTTATTGTAAAAGTTACAATATCCTGATTTATATGCCCTAGAGTTTTCACATGAATTCTTATAAATTCTTGCTCAAAAACTCTCCTAGGCTAATCCAACTCATACATAAATTAGCCCCCTTAAGATCTCTTGAACCGAGCCTTAAGACCCCTAGGATCAACCCAGACCCTAGCCCAAAATAGACCCTCACATAACTCTACCTATGCACTGAGCCGGCTCAGTCTCAACACCGATCCAGCTAAGTTCCACTGGGTCGGCTCAGTCTGAAATTGAGCCAGCCCAGTCCTGTGCCATGCCAGCAGTCCCAAATGCACAACTCTTTATTTTGCCTGTGCTCTAAGACTTAGTCAATCCAATTTTGTACTAAGCCAGCTAACGTATAGAAAATTCTTTTTCTACAGCCTTGAAGATCTGGCTTTGGTTCCATGCTCCACCTTATGTCCCAGGTCTTCGAAGCATCAACCAAGCCCCTTTAGGCCCTCAATACCTGAACCTCAAGCCCATGAAGAGCTACATGCCATCGCCATCCTAAGATAACTTCTCTCCGGAGCCCTCACCCTGGCTCCACCCATGGCCTCCCAAGGCTTGGGAGCACCACACCACCTATATTATATAATCTTAAGCAAATTTTATGTTATCTCTTAATTTTTATGCTCAATATTTTGTCACCATAAAAAAGAAGGAGATTGTTTACTCAAAGAATGATTTTGATGATTGCAAAATATTGGAGTATAAAAAGATTCTCATATCTTTAAAGTTTGCTTTGAGAATGATTTTGTAGGAGGCTAATACTTTTGATAAGCTTTGAAGTCACTTGGGATACATTTGAGCTAAGAAAATCAAGTTTAGAGATGGAACTATTGAGAAAAGCCAAATTGAGAGCAAGGAGTCGACTCATGCCCTAAACGAGTTAACTCTGGCATGCAAAGGGACTAGCACGTAGATTTGACACAATTTGTGAGTTGACTCTTGGAGCCCATGAGTTGATTTTCCTGAAGGGATAGAGAACAAATTTTTAGCACACCTTGCAAGAGCCAACTTATGGTTACTGTGAGTTGACTCTTGAGCTTGAATGAGTTGACTCATCATTATGATGAGTCGACTCTCTCAAAAAAAATAGAATACTAATTTTTAAAGACCTGAAAAAAAGCTAACACTTGCTCTAGGTGAGTCAACTCTTGGCCTTCACGAGTCCACTCTTGAGCTCTGCGAGTCAACTCCTGAGCCTTTGATAATTCAAACAGCTAGTTCTGTAGAAGATCTTGAATAGTCCAAAAAAATTTCTAATAGCTAGTTTCAATCTCCAATGTGTAAAAATGGCTCAAATTGGGTTCAAAGTACATAAAACTTATTGAGAATTAAATGAAGAAATAAGAGTAAAGTGAATAAAAGAGAGAACTTTAAAAGAAAAGAATCTCATTTTTCAGCATTTACTGCATTCAAGAGAGCTCAACCACTTCCTAACCAATTTCTCTTAAAATTTATGAGGGTAATCAAGAAGAGAAGAGTGTGCATTAAATACAAGCCTTTAAGTCTTCTCCAAGCAAGCATCAATGACAACAATCAGCTCATTAAGAAGCTCTTCCTCTATTGTATAAAATTCTCTAATTCTAAATTTATTGGAATAAGTTTTAAAGGATCTGAAACTTAGGAAAAGGTTTAATCTAGATTGTGAGCCTAAGGAAAAGGATTATAAAGATTTTGATTGGTTGTCCTGGTTTAAAACCAATTGGGTTGTTTTTGAGTTTGGAAAAATAAATAAGCTATATTCTATTAGAATATAGTGAAAATTTTAAGTAGAAGCTTAGGGAGTAGACGTAGATATTTGGAGTGCACCGAACCACTATAAAAGTTATTTATATTTGTATGTGTGGCTCTTTATCTCTATTTGTATATTTTAATATCTTGCAATTACTATACATCACTTAATTTGTCTTGTAAACTAGCACATACTTGTTTAAATTTTTGAAAATCTAATTTACCCCACCTCCTCTTTTGGGTTGTCTAGCTGGGCAATAAAAGCTTAGCCGATCTAGTCCTAGTTTAAGGGAAAAGATAGATGAGGTGAGATTTAAATTTTTTTCCTAGCCAACCAAGTTTTTATCTAAGTAGACCAAAATAGGATCATAGCTAACTCACATAAATAGATAGCTGATCCAATCTCAGACTTAGGTTAAAGATAGAAGAATGAACTTTCAAATATCCTTCTTAGCCGATCATGAAAATAAGATAGTCACATAAGATAGAAACTTAGTCGACTCAAAGAATGGGTTAGTTGACTCAGTCTTAAGAGGAAAGAAGATAGAAACCAGTAAAAGATTATAAGTTCTTTGAGCTGACCTAGAAAGATAGTTAGCTGAACAAGTCATGGAGGTAGCCAACTAAGAAGAAGTTTGATGATTGCTTGTCGTTACAGCAACAAATAAAAATTAGAACCAATTTTAATATTTAAGATAGTGGTGAGTCGGATGTCGATTTTTTCAAAAATTAAAGGCTAAGTTATGTTTAATTTAATTAAAAATAAAATTTTAATTTAATTTTAAAGTAAAAAATTTAAATAAGTAGATTAAAGAGAGCAAATTGAGAGTTTAGCAAATTAAAATAAAAATAAAAATAAAGCAAACACTTAACAAATTAGGATTTTTGAATTAATTAAAAGTATTCTAGAATTTCAAATCTATCTTCAGCATGGTTGTGATAATTCTTTTTAATGCAAAAATTTATTATTTTTAAGAATTTAGTTATGATTATAATTTATTTTCTTAGAGCATGAATTATATCTCTTGATAATGATCCATCTCTATGAAATCATAAATTATTCAAAACTTTAATTCTTAAAAATTAATAACATTGCTTTTAATGATTATTCTCTAAAATAAATTATTAAATTAAGTATGGGCTATATCTATCGATCACAACTCATCCTAATGAATATAATTTATTTAGATCTTTAATCAATAATATGGATGTCAAATAATCAGGATCTCATGCATAAAATGATAAATTTTATTAAAAATTAAGCAAAAGAACATGCTTGCATAAAAAGTAATTATAAGAAATTAAAAAAAAATTACAATCCATGTTAGAAGATTTCGTCTACTCTTCCAGAATTAAGCTCCTTAGCCATGCATGGTTGATGATCTGCTCACTCTCGACATCTTCAAAGCTCCTTTGATTAAAGGTTGGAAGAAGAAAGAAGGAAGAAAGATGGAGAAGAGAGAGGAAGAGAGGAAGAGGCTCTATTTTCTCTCTTTTTTTGGCATGGAGGATCTGTTCTCGGGCTTTAGATATAAGGGGGTTTAAATAAAGGAAGAAATAAGGTTTGTAGAGTTGTTTTTAGAGTCAAAATCTGAGTCTGGATCAAATTTAATTAGCCTAGAGCTTCCTAGCCATTGGATGTTGATCAAATGCCCCAAAATCCATTAGAAAACCACCTCCTGGTTTCAAGACTAGTGCCAAATTTAATAATGGCCATCGGATCCTTGATTAGAGCATTTTTGACTGTCGGATCGCATGTAGAGAGGCTAAGAAATCCTAATCGAACTTGGAACAAGTCTTGATCATTGGATCCTGGCTAAAATCAACTATAGTTGTTTGTCAGCACTTGATGAAGCTGTTGGATCCTGTAGATCAACCGCACTAAAGACCACTACCAACCAGCAAATGCCGTTCCTGATGAATTTTCACTTTTACCCCTATGAGTCGTGTGGATTTTTTTGTAAACCCCTTAAGGGTTCAAGTCCACCACACGACGTGCTCTGATTCGCCACACCTGCTAAGCTGGCAGTCGGTCCACCATAGACCATGTGAGGAAATGACATCACCCGAATGCCAGCCAAATAGTGGAGCTGGGCCGCGAGCTTGCTTTGCTGCTGGACTGGGCTTCTCTACTAGACCGAAGGTGGGCTGGCTGGCAGATTGGGCGGTTGGTGGTCTGGTGCCGGGCTGGTTTTTGCTGGACCGATCGATTGCAAAAATCGACTGGTTCAGCTGACCGGTCTATTTTTTTCTTTCTTTTAAACTTATGGGCTTCATATCTTTTTTATTTTAGCTCTGATTGGAGTAAAATTTGATCCATTAGAATCCATAAATCAAGATCTTCATATTAATGAGCTTTATTTCTAAAAATATTAATAAAAATATTATTTTTTAAAAAAAATATTAATTAATATATGATTTAATACTATTATTTAGTAATTTATGATAATTATCACACCCTCCAACTTAAGTTTTACTCATCCTTGAGTAAAAAGAGAAAAATTAAAAGTATGTACCAATTCGATAGGATATGAAAGTTTCTTCTGATCATTTTAAGGTCAGTTGATACCTGGTTAAAGATTTAAGAAATATGTCATCAAATTATTAATGTTATCCCAAATAGTGGTTAGGTGAATAACAAAAAATTTTAGAGCTTTTCTTTGATCAATTTTCCATCTTTATTATTTAAATCCTCTATTTTAAGTATGGACTAAAGTTTTTTTTATTTTTTTTAAAGCCAGTGCAATGTTTTAACCTCTTAAGCTTTCTATCTGATCCTTACAGTGACCTTTGAACCAACGACTCCCAAACTAGTTGGCTTTAAGACATTAGGTATAGAACACCTTTTGGACTTATTGATTCAAGTCAAATAAACTATAGGTTAAAACTCACTGTATAACAAGCTTTTTCACATTGCTTACTTTTTAACATGAATAATATTACTTACTTAGGCAATGGGATCCGGTTACTCAATGGAAGACTAATGTTTAGAACTTGCTCTTTATTCTTTTCTTTCTCTTTTTTTTTTCTTTAAATTTTTTTTTCACTTGTACCCAAAAAAAGTAGATTGTTTATTGAATATAGGCTGGAAGAAGGTTTTTAGAATCACTAAAAAATTTGTTCTATTTTAAACCTGATCATTTGTTGAGTATTCTTAATAATTTGGTCATTCATATTTTAAAAAAATTCTCTATACCATTAATCAATCATCGATTAAAATATCTGAAAAACTTCAAATCGGCACAAAATTAGGTACATAAGACTAATTGTTACCATATTCAAGAACTTAAAAATTTTATTTATCCTTCCGCCCAACTTAATTTTCATTATCCTTAATGAAGGAAAGAAATAGAGTGTGATAAATGATAAGAAAAAAAAAAAAAAAAAGAGTTCATCTGACTTTATATATTCTTGGTCTCGATCTGGGCTTTATTGTTCTTCTTTTAGCATGGGTCTATAATTCTTTCCCTAACTTAATCCTAAAAGAAAAGCAAACTAAAAAATAAAAAAATATTAAATGCAAAAATCTGGGTTGCCTTTCAGTAAGTGCTAAGTTTAACGTCTTCATCTAGACTTGTCTAAAAATTAATCCAAGTAAATTAGTTCATAAAGAACCATGACTTCTTCATTAGTATCAGTGGGAAGTTCTAAGAATGGTTTCAATCATTGTCCATTAACTTTAAAAGTAACACAATTATTTTGGTTTTCAATCTCTATAGTCCCATGTGAGAAAACTTTCTTAACAATATATGGTCCAGTCTATCGAGATCTTAATTTACTCAAAAATAAATGTAGCCTAGAATTATATAGAAGAACTTTTTATCCAAGTGTAAAAGATTTTCTATTAATTACTTGATCGTGAAAAGCTTTAGCTCTTTCTTTATAAATTTTGGCATTTTTATAGGCTTCATTCCTAATTTCCTCAAGTTCATTGATCTACAAGTTTCTCGAGTCTTCGGCTGCATCCAAGTTCATATTTAGTTATTTAGTGGCCCACATTGCCCTATTTTCTAGTTCTACTGGCAAGTGACATGCTTTACCAAATACAAACTAATATGGAGACACTCCTAAGTTGGTCTTAAAAGCTATGCAATATGCCCAAAGTGTTAGAAAATATGTTCCAAAGCCAATCGTCAGCCTATTGATGATTGAGCTATATTGTATCTATAATTGATTCATTAATAAATAAAATATATTTTTGATATTTTTCATCATAAAGTATTCATCTTCTAACGAACTCCATTATTGTGATGAAGTCCTTAGGACTATTTAGCTTCAATAAAGAGAGGATTTATCGATTAGTCCTTAAAATTGTTCACAACCAAATGATAGGCTGTTAATTAGGACGATAGTGTCTATCGAGCATAGGTCATTGTATGCCATATAAGTTGGTTATCCTCTTAACCAAGGAGTATGGAGACACTAGTATGACATACAAGTGAGATGTATGGATACATCATCATTGAATGTGACCAACTCTAGAGCATTCTACTGTCGATAACATCTTTGATGGGATATAGGTATAAGTGTCCATTAGACCTGAGATCACCTCAGTGACTTACAAGCAACTCACTATGCTTTGATACTGGACTAGCTGAGTTTCTAATTCAGTAACGAAAGGCTTCTGGGCATAGTCAAGTACTTACGAAGTCGGTGTGTGATCAAGATGGAATTGACCACTCCAAGAGTTGGAGAAGAATGTATCACTATATTTCAATATAGCAAAACCTTGGTCAGGATAATCCATCAGATAGATTTGATATTTTAAAAAATAATGTGGACAACCCGATCAAAGTTGACAGTTGAACTTGGAGGTGTCCTATGAGTATTTTGGTCAAGGGAATGAATTATATGAAAACTATATCTGCGTGGGTTCTAAGGATGTTGTTCTACATATTCGACCTATCCAGCCATCGGGTATCATTGCTAGATAATTACTTCAATTGGTATAGAAATTTATTTCTATGCTACTAGCTTAGGTTCGAACCTATGAGGTCACACACATTAGAGTTTACGATCTGATCGAATGGTTGATCAATGATTAAGAATCATTCTAGGATTAAACGATCAATATGATTGATGTTTAACCTAGTGCAAGTGTTGTAGGAGGATTAATTAGCAATTTGATTGCTAATTGGCTTAATTTGATTAAGCTAAAAGATTGAGATTAAGTTTAATTAAATATAATTTAATTAGATTAAGTTTGGGCTTGATTGGATCAAGTCTAATTGGCTTATTGGATAAGCTAAGTATAAGAAAAAACTAGTCCTAGTTCAACTAGGACTTAGGTCAACCTAATTTTCTAATTTGATTAGAAAATTAAATCAAAATTTAATCTAATTTAATTAATTCATTAACTGGATTAGGGTTTAATTTAATTTGGTTGATTTGATTTTGATTTAATTTGGTTTGAGAAACCACTTTGACCAAGTCATAGATGGAATCCTAGTAAGACTAGGATTCCACCTTGCGCCACCTTAGCCCCCCATGCCCTCTTTCTCTCTTAATTTGTGTGACAAAAACTTCTCTCCCAGGCCTTCTCATGCATGCCCTCCTTTCCTCTTTTTCTCATATGGAAATTAGGTAGTGGACCAAGTCAAAGATAGGAATTGGTTTTGGTTTCAAATCCTATAAGATAGTGTTTTGAAAAATCAAAATTCCTCCTCCCATGTGTGTCGTCCTCCTCCCTATTTTCTCTCTATTTTTCATGATAAAAAGGAGAAGGTTTTGGGTGATTTTCTCAGATGGTCCATGCCTAAAATTTTGTAGAGGGCGTCCAAGAGTTGGGCATCCCTTGTCTTGCCCAAATTGGACATTCCTTGTATAGTTTTTGACACAAGAACTCCTCTTTTTCTTTATATTTAGGATAAATTTTGGGCTGATTTTTTGTGAGATTATAGACCATTAAGAGAGCTTTGGGGTGTGTGAAAATTAGGAAGAGAAAGTCCTTGGGCATTGGGGTTTCATAGATACCAAATTAGATGTCTAGGTGAGAGCAAAGAGAAGAAGAAGAGGGTCTTCTTCTAGGGTTGCTGTGTTCACCTCTTTCCTTCCTCCTTCTTTTAGTTTTCTGAGAGTGTCTTATATTTGAAACCTCCTCTCCTCCTTCTCCTCTTTAGAAGAGTCTAAATCTAGAAGAAGAAGGCATCTGATTGATCGTCAAAGAAGGATTAGCACAATACTAGCATACTGTACTGATTTCCTGCATCAGGACTTCTGATCGTGATTCATGGGCTCGTATGGATGACTTCTAGAGGCTGGACATGTGTGCGGCTTGCAACATCATCCTCAAGCCTGGATCAGCAAGTTAGAACATCTAATTTGCATAGATAATAGATCTGATATATTTTCTTGATACCTATATTAGATGTAGTGTATATGCATGTTGATGTGATCAACATGTTCTTTTTTCTTTGTATTTTTAATTTTTGATTTAATGCAATGCAATAATCATGTAATAAGATCTTAGATCTAGAAATTTTCTACTTTTATAAAATAAATTTTGATTTATTTAAGTTTTTTGCTGCCTAATCTTGAAAAAATTTCAAGATCTAGCCATGAACCCTAGATCTGGTTCCTTCACATAGTGCATCTATTAATTTTGAATACCAATCTTTTCTATTGGTGCTTACTGTCTTCTCTAAGATCAGCTTGATTTGGTGATTGAAAAATTCAACTTGCCCACTCGTTTGTAGATGATGGGGTATGGCCAACTTATGGATAATATTATACTTCTTCATCAGTGATGCAAAAGATCGGTTGCAAAAGTGTGTTCCACGATCACTGATAATTGCTCTAGGTGTACCAAATCAAGAGAGAATATTTTCTTTAAGAAATTTGATAACAATCCTACTATCATTGCTCTTGCATGGCACTACCTCTACCCACTTGGTACATAGTCTACAGCTATTAAGATTTTGGAAATGGTTCCATGAAGTCTATTCCCCACATATCAAAAATCTCTACAATTAAAATTGGATTCATAGGCATCATATCTTTCTTTGTGATCCAATCTATTTGTTGACACCTAATATAATTTTTATAATATTCATGGGCATCTCTAAATAGATTAGGCTAATAGAATCTACATTAGAGCACTTTAGCTACAGTCCTTTTAGCTCCAAAATGACCACCACAAGTTTGGTCATAGCAAAAGGATAAAATGCTCCTAACTTCATCATCAGGGACATATCTTCTTATGATTTGGTTAGGATATTATTTGAATAAATATGGATCATCCCAAACAAAATACTTTACTTGAGAGAAAAACTTGTTCTTATCCTAAGTGGTCCAGTGCATAGAAATTTAGCCGGTAACTAAGAAATTTACTATGTCAGCATACCATGATTCTGATGTTACTGACAATAATTGTTCATCAGCGAAGAACTCATTAACTGGTATTTCATTAGTTGGTGCGATTGCTAAATAAGATAAATGATCTGCCACTATATTTTTAGTACCTTTCTAATCCTTGATCTCTAGGTCAAATTCTTGCAAAAGTAGGATCCATCTAATTAAGCGTGCCTTAACATCTTTCTTTGAGAAAAGGTTCCTAATAGTTGAGTGATCAGTATAGATAATTACATAAGATCCTACTAAATAGGATCTAAATTTTTTTAATGCAAAAACTATAGCTAAAATTTTTTTTTCAGTGATTGCGTAATTAAGCTATGCTTCATTTAAGATCCTACTAGTATAATAGATCACTCGAGGTAGCTTATCAATCTTTTGACCTAGAACAGCTCCTATGGCATGATCAGATGCATCACACATGAGCTTAAAAAGTAGAATCCATACAGGTGGATGAATAATTAGAGCCAAAGTTAATTTTTTAAGTTCTCAAAGGATTCGAGACATTCAGGTGTGAAGTCAAATTTGACATCTTTGGCTAATGAGTTAGTTAGTGGTCGAGCTATTTTGCTAAAATTCTTGATAAATCACCTATAGAAACCAATGTGTCCAAGAAAAGAGTAAATTATTTTTACTGATTTTGGTGGTGGAATATTTTTAATTAAATCTACCTTGGCTTTATCCACTTCAATACCTCATTTTGAAATTACATGACTAAGGACTATGCCTATACTATAGGAAATATGCTCTTTTGCGATTGATTTATTTGTGATAAAAAAAAATTTCATTGCAAATAAAATTATTAGTGACCAAAAAAATTCCATCGCTAATAAAAATTATTTATGATGAAAAAAGTTTTTCATCATAAATAATAAATTATTTATGATGAAAAATAAATTTTTAGCATAAATAATCAATTATTTATGATGAAAAATTTTATTGCTAATAAACTATCATTAATTAATTATTTAAAAAAATTAAAAATATTATTTATTAGAAACAAAAGTTTTTCATCATAAATAATTAATTATTTATGATAAAAATTTAGTTTTCATTACAAATAATCGATTATTTATGATGAAAAACTTCTATCACTAATAAACTATCGTTAATTAATCTTTTAAAAAATTAAAAAGATTATATATTAGTGATAAAAGTTTTCATCATAAATAATTGATTATTTATGATGAAAATTTAGTTTCCATCATAAACAAACAATTATTTATGATGAAAAACTTCGGTCACTAATAAACTATCGCTAATTAATCATTTTAAAAAATTAAAATGGTTGATTATTAGCGATGAAAGTTTTTTATCATAAATAATCAATTATTTATGATAAAAATTTATTTTCTATTATAAATAATCTATTATTTATGATGAAAACTTTCATCGCTAATAAACTACTATTAATTAATTATTTTAAAAAAATAAAAAAAAATTGATTATTAGTGATGAAAGTTTTTCACCATAAATAATCAATTATTTATGATGAAAATTTATTTTTCATCATAAATAATCAATTATTTAGAATGAAAAACTTCCAGTGCTAATAAACTACCATTAATTAATTATTTTAAAAAATTAGAAAGGTTATTTATCAATGATGAATGTTTTTTATTATAAATAATTGATTATTTATGATAAAAAAAAATTTTTCATCATAAATAATTAATTATTTATGATAGAAAACATCCATCACTAATAAACTATCGTTAATTAATTATTTTAAAAACTTTTAAAGGTAGATTATTAAAGATGAAAATTATCCATCATAAATAATTAATTATTTATGATGGAATAAAAATTTTTATCATAAATAATAAATTATTTATGATGAAAAATATTCATTGCTAATATTCCATCATAATTTGCTCGACCAAAATTTTGAATTATAAAAAAATATGGACTACTTTAAAAATAAAAGAAAGGCAAAATTGTGCCATGCATGGTTGATGCGATGGGGTCGAAAGGTACGAGCACATCCATTGTAAGCTTGCTTGCAAGCAAAATAATAGTTTTTTTATAATTTTTAAAAAATTAGTATTCTTTTAAAAAATTTATTTTTTTCTAAATATTATATAATTTTATAATTTAAAATCCATCTTCACTGTTCATTATTTAAGTGGTTATTGTGCAAGCACCATTACCAAATATCACCTCGATTTGGTAGCTCTAGCTATGTAGATCGATAAAATTTGATTTCAATGGTCATGAACCATCGTATGATGATCTGATAGATAGAAATCATTGGTGGATCCAAAAATTTACAATGATAATCTCTATGATATTTATAGTATACTATCAATATTTTACTTCAATTAGATATAATTAGGATTATCAATTTAGCATGGAATGATTTGGATCGTTAAATAAAAAATGAGTGATCAAAAGGCCAAACGACGTTCGATTATAAGATAATTTTTTGATAAATGATCTTTGCTACTATTTTAATCATCTATAAGATGGTGATTATAAAATCTAAACTTTGCGTAAATGAATCATCCATGTTAAGTATATTTTACAAAAGTGTAAGTATAATTGCTTAAGAACTTTAAGAATATGCATCAGAAGATGTATAGTTTTAGATAGTTTATATACACGTGGTTTGCTTTTTATGATCACTATCGTAGAAATGATCAAACTATCAACAAAGATTATTTATCTAGAAAAATATCTAATAAACACATGCCAATTGGCATTTTAATTACTCATTTTTTATTTAATGGTTCAAATCATTCCGTACTAAATTGACTATGATAATTATATCTAATTAAAATAAAATTTTGCTAGTGCACTACAAATGTCACAAAAATCATCGTTGTAAATTTTTGAATTGATCGATGATTTTTATCTATCAGATCATCATGCGATCATTCATAATCGTTGAAATCAAATTTTGTTGGTCTACATAGCTAGAGCTATCTGATCGATGTGATATTTTATGATGGTACTTGTACGATAATTACTTAAATAATGAATGGTGAAGATGAACTTTAAAATTCAAAATCATGAAATATTCAAGAAAAAATAAAAATTTTAAATTCAAATACTAATTCTTCAAAAATTAAAAAAATATTAATTAGCTTGCGGGCTAGTTAAGAGTGGATGTGCTCGCACCCCTCAATCCCATCGCATTGGCCATGCATGGTGCATTCTTGCCCTTTTTTTAATTTTAAAATAGTTTATTTTTTTTAATTTAAAATTTTGGTCGAAGTATTTGTAATGGATTATTAGCAATGAAAGTTTTTCATTGGAAATAATATTATTTTTATGATGAAAAAAAATTATCATAAATAACTAGTATTTATGATGGAAATATTTCATCATAAATAATTAGACATTTTTTATATTTTATTCTTGGCAGATTAATAGCGATAAATTTTTTTATGATGGAAAAATTAGTTGTAAATTATTAATTATTAGTGATAAAAAAAAAATTTCATCATAAATAACTTATTTTAATATTTTTTAGAGAGAAAAAATTTTGTTAGAAAAATATTTGGCTAAAATTATTAGTGATGAAATTATTTGCAATGAAATTTTTCATCGCAAATTATTAATATTAGTGACAAAAATATTTGTTTCATCGCTAATAATTATTTTAGCAATGAAAATTTCATCACAAATATTTTTATCTTTAAAACCATTTAAATATCCCCCACTCCCACAAAACCCACTCTCTCTCAACTTGAAACCCTCTCCTCTCCTCTCTCCCCCCTCATCCTCTCTCTCCACCTCCTCTTGGGCTTCCACTGGCCGACGACCAAGTTTCCTACTACCACTGTCATTGCTGCTGCCATTGTCACCATTGTCGCCAATGCCATTGCTGCTGCCACTATACTTGAATCGATCGAAGATAACTTAATTCGATCACGGCCAGCCATGGGTTAGATTTTTTTTTTAATTTATTATTTCGATCTAGGGGCCACATGTGCTGCCGTACGGTGGTCAGTGGTAGGTGGTGGGGTGCGGAGGCTAGGTCCCAGCTGTATGCCATGCATGGCTATTGACGGGCCTTGTGGAGGCCGTTGGTGGTGGAAGGTGGAGGGCCGATGCCATAGGGGTTGGGGATGCCAGGGTGGGGCACCGAGGGGCGGTGGTGATGGGATAGGTGGTGTGAGTGAGGTGGAGGGGGTGCATGGGGCATAGAGCGGCATCAATGATGGGTTAGGTGGGGGGCCGTGGTGGTGGACAATGGAGGGACGCCACTGAAGGTGGGGGGCCGTGATGGGTACATGGGCAGCATAGGTGCTAGGGGGGCCGACGGGGTCGCGATGGGTGGGGGGCGGAGGGGAGTGCATGGGGTGTGGAGGGGCGGCGGTGATGGGTCGGATGGGGGGCTGTGGGTAGTGGGCGATGAAGGGGAGTCATAGTGGGTGGGGGGCCACGACGAGTACATGGGCAGCATAGGGGCTGGGGGGTCGAGAGGGGGCCAAGATGGGTAGGGGGCGAATGAGGGTGCATGGGGCATGGAGGGGCGGCGGTGATGGCTCGGGTGGGGAGCCGCGGGTGATTGGGCAGCAGAGGGGAGCCACATGGGGGTGGGGGGTTTCGACGAGTGGGGGGCGGAGGGCATGTAGGGGGTTTAGCCCTTAGTAATTTTTTAAATTTTAATAAATAATAAATAATAATAATAATCATAATAATAATAATAAATATTAGTAATAGTAATAATAATAGTAAAAATGGTAATAATAATAATAATAGTAATAATAATAATAGTAATATTAATAATAGTAAAAGAAAAATAGTAATAATAATAATAATAGTAAAAGTAAAAATAGTAATAATAGTAATAATAATAATAGTAATAGTAATAATAATAATAGTAATAGTAATAATAATAATAATAGTAGTAGTAATAATAATAATAATAAATAATAGTAATAGTAATAATAATAGTAAAAATAGTAGTAGTAGTAATAATAATAATTAAAAATTAGATATTTTTATAATTAAAATAGTTAGATTTTTAATTATATTTTTATGCTTTTACTTGTTATAGTTTATTCTTTTTATTTATTTAGTTTCTATATTTCATTATGATTATGATTTAATATTTTAATTTGCATTAACCAAAGGTATTAATTTCTAATGCATATGAACTATTCGATCTAGGATCCAGATCGAGTTTCAATCAGGGATATGAGTTGGGATCCTATCTGAAACTCGAGTCATGATCCAAGTCGGATCTCGATCTAAGATCTGGATTGAGTTTCGATCAAGGATATGAGTCGAAATCCTATTTGGGATTTGGATCATGATTCGGGTCAAATCTCGATCTAGGGTCCTATTCATGATCCGATCTGGGATCATGTTTGGGATCTAAATTAGGATTTGGATCATGATTATCAAGCAGATTGAATCTCGATCTAGGATCCTATCCAAGATCTGGTCTGGGATCCTATTCAGGATCCAATCTAGGATCCTATCTGGTAATGATTTAATGCATGCTTTGATGTAACCTTACACTCCTATTCAAGAGTTGATCCCAGGGTCCCCAAAATGGACTCTGTGAATAGTTCTTGGATGCCTCGATTTAGGTAGTTCAAAAATACATCAATATTTTATGGTTGTCATAGTGTTCTATGTTATATTATGAAAAATTTTATCATAGTTATCTCATTTATTCTTCGGGTACATATTAGATGTGGTTAATATATGATCCATATACCGCACGTACGAGGATCCAATATATCATGTAACATTTTTTATTTAAAATTTAATAATTAAATATTTTTAATTTTTAAATTTAGTTATTTACTAGCTAATTTGAATCTTAACTATGCAGGATCGATGTGCCAAAAATACTGCAATTCGAGCGAGATAGATAGTCTTGCATTATAGGGGTTCGAAGCCATTCGTTCACCAAATGGAGTAGATGGTAAGTAATTTCTATTTATCATATATTAATTTTTTAATTATTTAAATTTTTTTTATTAATTATTCTCAAATTATAGAGAGATATCGAGAGTGGCGAGCTTCCTGGTAGAATCGAGATCTACCAACGGACACATCATTGATGGTCAGGGGGTTGGACAACTAGGAGCCAGAAGCTTTATATAAGTGTAAGATGTGAGAGGTTCCCTACTCATTACTTTTCTTAGACACCAATTGAGTTGGCCAAGTCAGATAATGGAACCAATTGAAAATCATAATCTTTGAATCACTTGCCTTAGACACTGAGTAACTAACCAATTCGAATCCGATCCAACTCTAGGGTTTTCTTATCCTAATGATCTTGAATATCCTTAACAGCCAATGTCTAATTGATTTTATAAATTAGGATTTGGGTTAATGCAATATGAAGGATGATGGTTTGTGGGCTAAGAAAAGATGATCAAATCTCCATCTTATCTTATTTAATGGATTGTGCTCTTAGAGTATATTATGAATATGCAATGCAAATAAAACAAGATGTCTAATATTAAAAATTAATTTTATTTAATATTTATAGTTATTCTAAATTAATTAAGTAACATGAGATGTCAGTGATTTTGTAGGGTTCATGGTTTTGTCTTTTTATAGATTTTTTTTTAGTTTTTGATTCTTTATTTTTGCAAAAGAAAGTAAATTCATGTGACTAAGACTTAAAAAGCAATAAATTAATCTAAACTATGGAAAGTATAAATCAATTATGAAAAGCAGTAATAACTAGACAAAATTAAAGAGTAATAATTTTTTTATTTTTATTATTTTATTATTTTTTAAATTAATTAATTAATTTTTAATTAATTGAAGCAACCGTGCTACAATCCATAACAATGGTGCCAAAAATTTGATTGCTTGTCATTATAGCAACAAATAAAAATTAGATCTGATTTTAATATTTAGGATAGTAGTAAGTCGGATGTTGATTTTTTTGTAGATTAAAGACTAAGTTATATTTAATTTAATTAAAAATAAAATTTTAAATTTAATTTTAAAGTAAGAATTTAAATAAGTAGATTAAAGACAGCAAATTCAGAGTTTAGCAAATTAAAATAAAAGTAAAAAAGAAAGCAAACACTTAATTATTAAGATTTTTAAATTAATTAAAAGTATTCTAAAATTTTGAATCCATCTTCAGCATGGTTGTGGTAATTCTTTTTAATACAAAAAATTATTATTTTTAAGAATTTAGTTATGATTATAATTTATTTTCTTAAAGCATAAATTGTATCTATTGGTAATGATCCATCTCTATGAAATCATAAATTATTCAATACTTTAATTCTTAAAAATTAATTACATGACTTTTAATGATTATTCTCTAAAATAAATTATTAAATTAAGTACGGACTATATCTATCAATCATAATCCATTATAATGAATATAATTTATTTAGATCTTTAATAAATAATAAGCATGTCAAATAATTAGGAATTCATGCATAAAATGATAAATTTCATTAAAAACTGAGCAAAAGAACATATTTGCATAAAAGGTAATCATATATATATATATATATATATATATATATAATGATACTCCATGGACAAGTATCCTGGTATTTCCAACTCAGCTTTCTTTGTTGTGCCACGTGGAATCAAAACTCAGCTTCCTTTGTTGTGCCAACCCAAACTTGGTGGACAAAAAAAGAAAAAAGAAAGAAAGAAGACTCCTCTCCCCGCCTCAGCCTATGATGGCCCCTCATCCCCTCTGGCCTCCCCTCATCGGCCCACCCATGATGGCCCCCCTTTTCCTTCTCCTTGCTGCCACCTGCCACTGATCTCCACCATCAAGGGAATGGGGATGGCGCTGGCAGTTGAGGGACCGAGGTGCAGTGTTGGAGGCACAGAGCAGCAGCCCGAGGGGTGCCGAATGCATGGAGCAGTGGTCGAGGGGCGGTGCGAGTGGCCATTGGAGGAATGGGGGTGGTGCGAGCAATTGAGGGACCAGAGTGTGGTGCCGGAGGTGTGGAGTAGTGCTCGGAGGGGTGCAATGTCGGAGGCATGGAGCAGTGACCGTGCGATGGTGTGGGTGGCCATGGGGTAGCACGGGCAGTCGATGGGCGATACCGGTGGCCAGAGGCAGCATGGGTGGCTGGAGGGTGATGCAGATGGCCGGAGGCAGCGTGGGTGGTGGGGTACGAGGGACCAGCAGGCGATGGTGCGGATAAGGGCGGCAATGGAGGCAGCCGATGAAGGCACATGGCAGGACGGCAAAAAAATAAAATAATAAAAATAAAATATTAAAAATATTAATAATTTATTATTTTATAAAAAATAAAATATATAAAAAATAAAAATAATATAAAAATAAATATTAAACATAGATTTTATAATTGATTTTGAAAATTTAAATATTATAACAAATAAATAGCGATCAATTTTTGATCAATTTTTTAATTAAAAAAATTTAAAAATAATTAGCCATCGATTTATGATCAATTTTATTAATAAAAAATTTAACAAAATTAATGATCAATTTTATGATCGATATATTATTTAAAAAATTTAAAAATAATTAGCCATCAATTTATGATCAATTTTATTAATAAAAAATTTAACAAAATTAATGATCAATTTTATGATCGATATATTATTTAAAAAATTTAAAAATAATTAGTGATCAATTTTACAAATGATTATATTAATAAAAAAAATTAAAAATAAATAGCAATCAATTTTATGATTAATTTTTTAATAAAAAATTTAAAAATAACTAGCAATTAATTTTATGATTGATTTTATTCATAAAAAAATTTTAATAAAATTAGCTAATTTTATAATTGATATAATAATTAAAAAAATTAAAAATAATTAATAATTTAATTTGTGATCAATTTTATTAATAAAAATTTAAAAATAAATAACAACCAATTTTGTGATTAATTTTTTAATTAAAAAATTTAAAAATAAATACTGACCAATTTTGTGATTGTTTTTATTAATAAAAAATATTTTAATAAAATTAGTAATCAATTTTTTGATTGATATATTAACTAAAAAAATTAAAAATAATTAGTGATTAATTTTGCAATCAATTTATTAAAAAAATTAAAATTAAATAGAATTAATTTTTTAATTAAAAAATTTAAAAATAATTAGCAATTAATTTTATGATTGATATATTAATTTAAAAAATTAAAAATAATTAGCAATCAATTTTGTTTAAAAAAATTAAAAAATAATTAGCAATTAATTTTATGATTAATTTTTTAATGAAAAATATTTTAATATGTTTAGAAATTGATTTTGTGAATGATTTTAGTGATCAATTTTATGATCGATTTTGCAATCGATTTTACAAAATAAAATTTTATAAACTTTAAGTTATTTTTTTAATTTTTTGGTTGCTAATTCGATCATAAAATCGATCGTAAATATTATTAGTGATTGATTTTTAGTATTTAGCAATCAATTTTTTTATCGCTAAAATATTATTTTTTTGTAGATGTTTGCCAAGATAGGAGAATTACGGTGGGGCGGTCGGGCGGGTAGGGCGGCATTGGTGATAATGGAGAAGGTATGAGGATAGAAAGAAAGAAGAAACAAAATAATAAAGTATTATTTTATAAAATAATAATATATTATTTTATAAAATAAAAAAAATATAATATATATTATAAATAAATAAAATAAAATAAAATATTAAAAAAATTAAAAAATATTTATTATTAAAAACTTGAATAATTACATGCCATAATTATCTATCCCATGCAATGCGTGGGTCTTCGATTAGTTACAAAAGTTAAAAAAAAAAAATTACAACCCATGTGAGAAGATTTCATCTAATCTTCCAAAATTTAGCTCTTTAGCCATGCATGGTTGATGATCTGCTCGCTCCTGGCATCTTCAAAGCTTCTTTGATTGAAGGTTGGAAGAAGAAAGAAGGAAGAAAGAAGGAGGAGAAGAGAGAGAAAGAAAGGAAGATGCTCTATTTTCTCTTTTTTTTTGGCGTAGAGGATCTGTTCTTAGGCTTTAGGTGTAAGGAGGTTTAAATAGAGGAAGAAATAAGGTTTGTAGAGTTGTTTTTAGAGTTAAAATCTAAGTCTGGATTGAATTCAATCACCCTAGATCTTCCTAGCCGTTGGATGTTGATCGAAAACCCTAAAATCCATCAAAAAACCACCTCCTGGCTTCAACATTAGTGCTGGATTTAATAATGGCCATCGGATCCTTGATTAGAGCATTTTCGATCGTCGGATCGTGCATAGAGAGGCTAAGAAATCCTGATCAAATTTAGAACAAGTCCTAACAATTGGATCCTGATTGGCATCAACTACAACCATCCATCAGTGCTTGATGAAGCTGCTGGATCCTCTAGACCGACTGCACCGAAGACTGCCACTAATCAGCACACATTGTTCCTGATGAATTTCCACTTTAAACCCTATGAGCCGCATGGATTTTTTTGTAAACCCCTTAAGGGTTTAGGTTTACCACACAGCATGCTCTGATTCGCCGCACCTGCTGAGCTGGCAGTCGGTCCACCATAGACCATGTAAGAAAATGACGTCACCCTGACGTTAGCCAAACAGTGGAGCTAGGTCGTGGGCTTGCTTTGCTGCTAGACTGGGCTTCTCTGTTGGACCGAAGATAGGCCAGCTAGCAGACTGGGTGGTCGGCGGTCTCGCCCTGGGCCGATTTTCGCTAGACCAGCCGGTTCAGCCTGTCGGCCTATTTTTTTTCTTTCTTTTAAACTTCTGGGCTTCATATATTTTTTATTTTATCTTTAATTTGAGTGAAATTTAATCCATTAGAATCCATAAATCGAGTTCTTCGCATTAATGAGCTTTATTGCTAAAAATATTAATAAAAATATCAATTTATTTTAAGTAAATAATAATTAATATATGATTTAATGCTATTATTTAGTAATTTATAATAATTATCATTTGAGCTGGCCCGGAATTTTACTTAGCCAACTTAGCAGTTTAGGTTAGCTTACTAAGAGTTTGGGTGAGCTGACTCATAGATTTCTAATAATAAAATATCTTGCTTTGTAGAATATTTTAAACAATCATATTTTGTTTATAACGATTATTTTTGAGCTTTCAACAGCTAGAGTATTAATTATAGATATTTTGAGGCCATAAATTTGAAGAATTCAAACTGAAAATCTAGCATTTGAAGTTATTGAAGAAAATATTCAAGCTATTGAGCAGAACAAAAGGAGAGAGAGGAAGGAAATTCTAAGAGCTTTTAATTTTTACTTTCCTAAGTTTACTCAACTCAAAAGAGAAGAACTGTACGTGCACTTAATTAAGCCAACAACCACCAAGAAAAAGTAATCAAATCTCCATCATTCCTTTATTAGCAATTCAAGAAAGAAGTCAAAGCAGTTCAAGAGCTCAACCATTTCGACTTCTTCAAGAGTTTAAAGATCTTATTCTTTGTACTTTAAATTCTTGTTTATCTTTATTTATCTATTGTAATAAGTTTTTTGGAGAAAATACTTAGGTTTTGAGAGTTTATCAAAGCCAAAAATTGGATATTATAAGGTTTTCATTAGTGAGCTAATAAAAAGTAACTGAGTTAATTGTGAGCTTAGAAAAACAATCAGGTATAAGATTATGATTGATAAGCCAGAAAAATTAACTGAGTTAGATTGTAAACCCATGAAAATAATCAAATTATAATCTTATAGGATTATAGTTGGAATTTCCAAGTGGATTGACTTGGAGAATGAATGTAGGTGATAAGTTGAGTATGAAACTACTATAAATTTTTTGTGTTTGTAGTTACATAATTATCATTAAATTTATTCTTCTATTACTCATTTATTTACTACTAAGCACTGTACAAATACTATCAAATTTGTTTTTGGGTACAAGCACTATATAAGTTTTTAAGAAACCCAATTCACCTCCCTCTTAGATTGCCATCTCTAGAAAATAAGTGGTATTAGAGAGGGTACTCAACGTAATTGATCTAACCATCAAGAGTTAAAGATCAATGGCAACATCACTTGGTACCATCTTGGTTGAAAGCTAATCAACCAATAGACATCTATTTTTTAATGGCATAAATTATACATATTGGAAGAAACAAATGAAAATTTTCATTCAAGCATAAGGTTATGATATGTAGAATGTCATAGTCAATGGCCATCACTGATGCTTGTCGTGGCACATCAAAATTAATCCTACTCACTGCAATGTAGATAGGATGAGTCGGGATCGTATCCATAGAAGTCTTAGTTGATTATTTTGAAAATATAAAAGAAAGAAAATAGATTGCAAGAAACTAAGAAAGAAATAAGAAAATTACAATAAAAATATTTTTCATTGACCAAAACAAAATACATCAGAAAAAAGAAATAAAAATGTGATATAAGACAACTAAACCAAGTTGATCTTCTAGTTGTACCCGATGGTAGATGTGCCTCCTTGAATCCTTTCATCTACCTCCATGCAGACAGTGGCAGGATGGTTGGATGGCTTGGTCTAGAAACTCCAAGAAAGAAAGATAGATGGAAGTATGAAAATATATAAAAAAAAAAGATAGCGATACTAGGATTAGGACCTTTCATAGATTTGATGGAAGGCATGCTAGGGTTAGTACCTCCCCTAGACTTTTGGAGAAGAGAGAAAGAGAGGGAGATAATAGCTTGGAGAGAAATTGGGCATCGTCTTGATTGATTTTTGGATGAAGGTGTTGAGGCTTATTTATAAGTGTTGGAAAGAAGAAGGCTTTCATGTTTTCTAAATATGGGATTAAAGAAAGAGAATAGATGAATGGCTCTTTGGATGTTGACCCTTAGATCTTTGATGAGTTGCTTCTGAGCCATTGATCTTTAAGTCGTGTTCACACTTGGATCCATGTGAAATATTATCTTCTAATCTAGACCCTTGAATCTTGAGAACTTGCATCTAATTCCTTCATGAGTAAGTTGCATTCACACTCGAATTTGATTAGCCCTTGAGCTGGTTGCCTGGTTCATTCTGAGCCAATTTAAATCCAATTTGAGTTGCATGAGTCCAAACTCCTGATTACCTATAAAATAGACTAGAGAATATCAAATTTTAATAAAATAACATCAATTATTATAATATTTAGTATCTCTAGTGACTTAATTTAAGTGTTTATCATACCTCCCAACTTGAATTTTACTCGTTCTCGAGTAAAGTAGATAAATTAGCAATATATACCAACTCGATTTTGAATTAAAAGTTAGTTTAGACATTCCTAAAGATAGTTGATATCTGGCTAGACCATTAAAAAGGTACATCATCAGATTATTAATTCGATCCAGTTAGTGATTGAGTATTAGCTATAAAATTTTTTAGAGATTTTCTTTTCACCAACTCTCTACTTTATTCTTTAAATCCTCTAACTTAATGTGAGATGGATTTATTATCTTCTTATAATTTAGTTTTTTTATTATCCACCTTTTTTTTTAACTAATTTCTTGCATCCCCATCTTTTGACACAAACCATAATGCTTACTCAGACGAAGGGGCCCGATTACTTAGTGAGACAATGCTAAATTCTTTTTTTAATTCATATTGTCTGATTTTTTATGCGAATATTATTGCTTGCTTAGGCAACGAGATTCGATTACTCGATGGAAAATCAATATATTTTTTTAAGCAGATTCTAAGAAAAACTTTTGCATATTTTGATCTTTTCACCCAACTCCCATGAAATAGATTCTTTATTGAGATTGGTAAGAAGAAGGTTCTAGAATCACTTTTAAAATTTGGTCTAGTCTAATCCCTACCATTCATTGAGTCTTTTTAATAATTTACTCCTCAATATCTCTAAAATTATCTAAACCATTAATCATTCATCAATTAGGATGCCTAATTAACTTTTAATTAAAATAAAGTTTGGGTACATAAAGCTAATTATTTCAAATCATACTTGAGGACTCACTCAAATTTAAAATTAGTTATTCTCTCCCTGAATCTTAGTTTTCATTGTCTATAATGGAAGAGGAGAATCATAATACAATTAAAATAAAATATACTAAGAAAGAATACCATCTGAGTTTGATATGTGCATTCATTGTTGAGAGATCCTTCATTATTGGGCATGATGTGTTCTAGACTCCAACTAGCATAAATATGGCTCCCCCCTAACTTAGTTAATATCATCACCCATCCACTCTGCTATAGAGATCTAACTTGGCTAATTATCTTTCTCAGAGATTCCTATAAAATGAAAAGAAACTAAAAGAAAATTGCATAAGCTGGGTTGCCTTCCAACAAGTGCTAAGTTTAACATCTTCAGCCAAACTATATTCAGTTTCATATGTAGACTGGATCCCATAAGTTAATTGAATCAACTTGCTCACCATCTTTAATTCCATCCACATAATGTTTCAATCGTTGGCCATTCACTTTGAAGGTGTTTTCTTGTTTAGGATCTTTGATTTCCACTGCTCCATAAGGGAACACCTGAATCACAATGTACAGTCCATCCCAGCATTAGCAGAGTTTTTCAGGAAATAATTGCAACCTCGAATTATAAAGCAATAGTTTTGATTAGGTTCAAATATTTTTCATGAAATATATTTATCATGATAAGCCTTAGTTCGAGCTTTATAGATTCATGAATTCTTATATGCTTCATTGCGTAGCTCTTCTAATTCATTCAATTATAATCTCCTATTACTACCCACATTTTTTATGTTGAAATTGAATTGCTTTATAGTCCAAAATGCACGGTGTTCTAGCTCTACTGGCAAGTGACAGACTTTTCCAATCATGAGCCAATAAGGAGACATTTCTATCAATATCCTATATGCAGTACGGTAGGTCCATAATGCATCATCTAATTATTTAGATCAATCTTTTCGATCCGACCTAACCTTCTTCTCAAGAATTTCTTTGATCTTTCTATTAGAGACTTCTACTTGGCTGCTAGTTTTGGGATGGTATGGTGTGGCAATTTTGTGAGTGATTCTATATTTCTTCATTAAACTTTCAAAGTGCCTATTCATGAAATGTGCACCTTCGTCACTAATAATGGCTCTTGGTCAATCGAATCGACTTAGGATGTTCTGCTGAATAAACTTGATCACAACCTTATGATCATTGGTTTGGGTTGCCGTGGCCTCTACCCATTTAGATACGTACTCAACCTCAACTAGTATATACTCATGTTCAAAAGAGGAAGGAAAGGGTCCCATGAAGTCAATTCCCCACACATCGAAAACTTCCATGACTAAAATGGGGGATAAGGGCATCATATTTTTTTCTAAAAATATTTTTGATTTGCTGACAGCATAAGCACTCATAGCAGAATTTGTGTGCATCCTTAAACAATGTTGGCCAGTAAAATTTACTTTGTAGCACTTTCGTGGCTATTTTCTTTCTACTGAAGTGTCCCCCGCATGCATGAGAATGATAAAAGGTAATTATACTTTGATACTCACTCTCAGAGGCATAGTGTCGAATAACTTGATCAAGATAATATTTGAATAATTTGGCTTCCTCCCAATAATAATGTTTGGCCTATGAAAAGAATCGATCCTTTTCCTATTTTGCCCAATGGAGAGAAACTTGCCCTATTGCCAAGTAGTTAATGATGTGGAAAAACCATGAAATTTAGTCAGAGGAGATTGCAAAAAGTTATTCATCAAAAAATTTATCCTTAACCTTATCTGTTCCCATCATGTGATCAACTAAAATTCTAGAAATATGGTCAGTTACCATATTTTTGGAGCCCTTTTTATCTCAAATTTCTAGATCAAGTTCTTGGAGCAAAAGGATCCATCTAATCAAACATGGTTTAGTATCTTTCTTTGAGAGCAAATATTTTAAAGCCACATGATCAGAATACACTAGAACCTTAGACCCTTACAGATATGAACAAATTTTTCAAGGGTGAATACTACCACTAGTAGCTCTTATTTTGTTGTGGTGTAGTTCAATTATGCATTGAAAATAGTCTTGCTAGCATAGTAGATCACATGTGGCTCCTTATTAATTTATTCTTTGTCCTAAGTTGGTCCCTATTGTGAAATTGAAAGCGTTACACATGATTTCGAATGGGAAGGACCAATTAGGTGTTTTTATTATGGATGTTATTATCAAGGCTGTTCTTAACATGTGGAAGGCTTGCAAACATTCTTCATCAAAGATAAATGGTGTGGCTTTGGCCAACAAATTTCATAAGGGTCTCGATATCTTGCTAAAGTCTTTGATAAAGCATCTATAAAATCCGATATGACCTAAGAAAGATCGTATTTCTCGAATCGAAGTGGGAGGTGGTAGTTTTGAGATGACCTCGATTTTGGCTTTATCTACCTTAATCTTTCTTTTGAAAATAATATGTCCTAATACGATTCCTTCTTGAATCATAAAATGACTCTTTTTTGAACTTAAGACTAGATTTATCTCCGTGCAGTGCTTAAGAACTTTGGAGAGGTTATGGAGACAATTCTCAAAGATGGTTCCAAATATAGAGAAAACATCCATAAAAATTTGAGATATTTATCCACCATATCCAAGAAAATGGCCAAGATGCATCACTGAAATGTAATGGGTGCATTATAGAGTCCAAATGGCATACGTTGAAAAGCGAAGGTGCCATAGGGGCAAGTGAAGGTGGTCTTTTCTTGATCATCCAAAAATATAGGTACTTGATTGTACCTTAAATAACCATCTAGAAAATAGAAAAAATGTTGACCTGCTAGTCGTTCTAGGATTTGATCGATGAAGGATAATGAAAAATGGTCCTTCCTAGTAACAGCATCTAGTTTCCTATAGTCGATGCACACTCGCCAACCAGATGATGTGCGAGTGGGAAGTAGTTCACCTTTTTCATTCTTCACCATAGTAATACCAGAATTTTTTAGATACTACTTGGATGGGGCTGATCCATTTACTATCGAATATGGGATAGATGATTCCAGCATCTAACCATTTTACCATCTCTTTCTTCACTACTTCCCACATGTTTGGGTTCAATCTCCTCTACATGTCTCGATGGGGTTTGGCATCTGCCTTGCAATGAAAATGGTGCATACAAATGGAGGGGTTAATTCATTTTAAATCAGCAATGGACCAACCAATAGCCTCTTTATGTTCTTTCAGAACACCAACCAATTGTGCTTCTCAATCCAGGGTTAAGTTTGATGCAATGATCACCGGGAGGGTATCATTGGGTCCTAGGAACACATACTTGAGTGTAGTCGAAGTGGCTTCAATTCTAGCACAGGTGGTGATTCTAATGATGGGGCTATGGATTTGGCTAATGTGGGCAATGGCTCATACTTGATTATCCAAGGGAGAGTGGTTTCAGCATCTAGTGTGTCAATTAGAGTATTCACTTCTTCACTACCTCCCTTCATATTACAGTCATTCATTTCAAAGTGGGCGTCTAGAAAATTATGTGCAAAAATCATTGATGTTGCTTCCTCTATGATATCCTCGAATGTATCTATTTCAAAGCAACTATTCATTGATGGTCCCTGAGATGCATCAAATATATTTAGTCTCATCTTTTTATTCCCAAATGATATATCCATGACTCCTATCCTATAATTTATGCATTAATTTGCCATAGCTAGGAAGGGTCTACCCAAGATAATGAGAATTTGCCTTAGGTTGCCACTCAGTTTCATGTCGAGGACTAAAAAATTAATCAAAAAATAAAACTCATCCAACTTGACCAAAACATCCTCAAGCATCCCACGTGATATCTTAATTGATCTATCAGCTAACTGCAAAATGACTATCGTGGGTTTTAGTTCTTCGAATCCAAAGAGTTCATATACTGAACTAGGTAAAAGGTTCGTACTTGTCCCTAGGTCCAGGAGAGCTTATTCAATGTGAAAGTCTCCTATAATGTAGGAAATAATAGAGGCACCTGGATCTTTAAGCTTTGGAGGGGTAGCATGCTAGAAGATAGAGCTAGCCTGTTTGGTGAGACAAACTTCCTTTGGAAGTAATGATCGAGCTTTATGCTTTTGGGTGCATAATTCTTTCAAAAATTTTGCATATGCTGAAACCTGTTTGATTGCATCCAAAAAAGGGAGATTAATTTGGACTTGCTTAAACAATTCCAACATCTCATCTAGTTTTCCTCCCTTCTTATCTACAGGAATTGAGGCTTTTAGGGCACTTGAAAATGGGGCTTTAGATGGGTAAGGTGGTGTTTGCATTATTGATTCATCTCCTACTTTTAGATCCTCATCCTTTCTTTTCTTGCTTGGTTCAGAGTTGATTAAAGGTCCTTGTGATGGCTGTTCTAAGGTCTTCCCATTTCTCAAGGTCATAATGGCTTTTGAATGTTTAGGAAAGATTTCTAGAGCATTGGAGCTCTCAGCCATGTATTGCCCTTTTGGGTTTCCAACAGGTTGACTAGGCAATTAATCCTCCTCCCTCCTACTAAGAGTAGTGGCTAGTTGACCTATTTGGGTCTCTAGCTTTGCAATTGTTTGGGTGTGGGAGTAAAGGATTTATTGGATGTCTTCCTTAAAAGAAGGGCAGTAATTGGGTACAAGCTATGAGATCTATTAGTGATGGCCATAGGATAGATTTCTATACTATAATTCTTGATAATTCTATCTCTGTGGGATCGAGTTGATCATATTTTATGATTTTCAAGAGAAATTTGGATGATTCCTCCAATTGGAGTTGTAGGTATTTGAATAAGGATTGTTTATTGACCTAGGAGCATTATGGGTTTGGGCTTGGTGGGCTTGCTCTCGCACAAGCTCAGAAAATTGGTATGCAGATGGGCAATCACCTATAGAGTGGATGGGAATCGAACAACTCAAACAAGCATCTTGTACTTATGTGGATAGGGAAGAGATAGTGTAACCGACTTGCAGTAGTCGATCAAGTTTTTGAGAAATTATTTCATCCACCCTGCTGTGGATGTCTACGATTGACCATCTTCATACAACCCACCTCTTTTGGATCTTGATGTGGGAGCTTCTCTGATCATGTAATGCAATGAATTCTCACTTAGAATTTCAAAAAGCTGTCAGGCCTCTTGCTTACTTTTAAGCATGAATATCCCACCACAAGATGAGTCAACCATTTATCTATTTTTTCCATCAAACCATCATAAAAGCACTGGATAAGTTGCCATTTGGGAATAGCATGGTGAGGACATTTTTGGATGAGGTCTTTAAGCCTCTCCTAGGTCTTGTGGAACATCTCCCTTTCCATATGAGAAAAACTAGTTATGGATTTTCTAATTTAATACTTCTTGAGGAATTCTTATTGAAGCTGGTCCCGGGTTGAAATAGTGATCAAGTCTAAGAAGTTTAACCAGTATTTGGCTTTATCCTTAAGGAGAAATGGGAATAGTTTTAACCTAAGGGCATCATTTGAGAAGTTCTGGATTTTGACAGTTGATTAAATCTCAAGAAATTCATCTAGATGCTTGTACGGATCTTCATTATTAAGTCCATAAAAAGAAAGAAGCATTTAGATCACACTGGATTTAATCTCATAGTGCGATGCTTCTATAGGCGGCACTTGAATGGAGGGAGAATAAGTATAAGATGAAGGAGTAAAATACTCCCTCAATTGTCATGACAATTCATTGTCTTAGTTCGGATCCATGATATTGGCTCAATTTGTTTGAATCATTCTTTCAATTCTAAGTCTAGTGGATGTAAATCAAGTTGTAATGATTGGTGTCCTAACATGCACCCAAAAGATCTAACCGAGTTCTAATTTCAACATTTTTTTTTTGAAAGAGAAGAGAAGAAAATGAGAAGAATAGAGAAAAGAGTTCTAAAGAGTCCTAAAGCTAAAAAGAGAAAGAAAAATTAGTTGTGGTTAGATTTTAATTGCAACCAAGTTAGCACATAGTGGACTTTCCATCCTAAGATTATCCTAGTTCTAGACAGCTTCTAACTATTCCAAGTTAGCCTTCAAACCCTCTAAGTTGGAGCTTGACCAACAAACTGGTTAGGTAAGTGTAAGATCGATGGGAGTTCTCCATTGCTTTCCTTAGACACTAATTAAATTGATCAGATCAATGAATAAAATCAATTATAAACCATCTTCCTTCAGACCCAGTCGTTCCGCAAACTACTTGCCTAGACACCAGCTAGCTGACCAAGTCTAACTGGCCAGTCCAACTTTCAGGGTCAACTGTCCTATTAAACTCGAATTCTTTAGGGGTCAAAATCTAATTGCTTTTAAATTAAAGGTTTAGATCAATGTAATATAAATAGTGATTTTTGGATCAAAGAGGGGTGATCAAATCCCCACCTTGTCTTGTTTAATTAGGTTAAGTGCCCTTAATGTATTTTATGGAAGATGCAATGCAATAAGAAAAGATGTCCAATATAAGTAAAAATCTTTTAAGATTTAATTAGTTTCTCTATTTTAGTTAAGTATTATGTGATGTTTTATTTTCTTTTTATATTATGTTATCTTTAAGCAAGAAGGAATAAGAGGTAGGTCTTAATTAAGTTAATTAGATTTGAGAAGATTTAGAGAATCTAACTAAATGAAAAGTAAATTATGTTAAGATTAAAAGGCAACTAGATAATCTATAAATAAAGCAAGAAATCAAATAAACTTTTAAAGCAATAAATTATTCTAGACTATGAAAAGCAGAAAATTACTAATTATATAAAGTAGTAAATTATTCTATGAATTAGAAAGTAGAAAATTTTTCTATGTATATAAATAAGGTAATCTAGTTAGAAAGCAGTAAATCTACTATACATGAAAAGTAATATAAGGCAAAAATTTTTAAAAGAGTACATAGAAAGTAATTAAGCAATTAAAGTAAGGCAGTCAATTTTTTTATAATTTTTTTGATTTTTTTTTAGAGAATCTATTAAAAAGGAAGTAAATTATTCTAGAAATAAAATGCAAGTCTAAAATAGGCAGGAAGTCAAGGCAGAAATTTATTTTACTAGAAAGGTAGTAAAGCAATCTAAAGCAAAAAATAAAAACCTAGAAAGTAATAAAATATAATAATTTTTTAATATATTTTGTAGATTTTTTTTGAAACAATCCTGCCAAGATCACCAACAATGGTGCTAAAATTTGATGCTTATTGTGGCACACCAAAATTAACCCTACTCACTACTATATAGATAGGGTGAGTCGGGATCGTATTCATAGGGATCTTAGTTGATTATTTTGAAAACACAAAAGAAAGAAAATAGATTGCAAAAAACTAAAAAAAAATAAGAAAGTTGAAAAAAAATATTTTTCATTGATCAAAATAAAATATATAAAAAAAATAAAAATATGATACAAGACAACTAAATCAAATTAATCTTCTAGTTGTGCTCGATGGTAGATGTGCCTCCTTGAATCCTTTCATCTTCCTTCATGCGACAGCGACAGGATGGTTGGAAGGCTTGGTCTACGAACTCCAAGAAAGAAAGGTAGATGGGAGTATGGGAATATGAAAAAGAAGGATGGTGACACTAGGATTAGAACCTCTCGTAGATTTGATGGAAGGCATGCTAGGGTTAGTACCTCCCCTAGACTTTTGGAGAAGAGAGAAAGAGAGGAAGACAATAGCTTGGAGAGAGATTGGGCATTGTTTTGATTGATTTTTGGGGGAAGGTGTTGAGGCTTATTTATAAGTGTTGGAAAGGAGAAGGCTTTCATGTTTTCTAGATGTGGGAAGAGAATAGATGATTGGCTCTTTGGATGTTGACCCTTAGATCATTGATGAGTTGCTTCTGAGCCATTGATCTTTAAGTCATGTTCACACTTGGATTCATATGAAATATTATCTTTTTATCTAGACTCTTGAATCTTGAGAGCTTGCATCTAATCCCTTCATGAGTAAGTCGCGTTCCCACTCAGATTTGATTAGCCCTTGAGCTGGTTGCCTGGTTCACCCTAATCTGAGCCAATTTAAATCCAATTTGAGTTGCATGAGCCCAAACACCTGATTACCTATAAAATAGACTAGAGAACATCAAATTTTAATAAAATAATATCAATTATTATAATATTTAGTGCCTCTAGTGACTTAATTTAAGTGTTTATCAATCACATACCCATTATTATAATTAATGGTGTGCTTTCTCCCAAGTCTTTATAGAACAACCACCTAGATTTGGAAACTATGCTTTTCTAAATTATATATTTAAACTTAACAAAGCATTATATGGACTAAAGCAAGCACCTAGGGCATGGTATTGAAAGCTTAGCAAATTTTTGCTTGAAAATAACTTCACTAAAAATAGTGTAGACATAATACTATTTTTAAAAACCAAAGAAGATGATCTATTAGTAGTTCAGATTGATGTAGATGATATCATTTTTAGTGCTACTAATAAAGATCTTTGCCAATAATTTGTTGAGTTAACGCAGGCTGAATTTGAAATGAGCATGATGGGGGAACTAAATTTTTTGCTTAAGCTTCAAATCAAACAAACAAAAAAAGGGATCTTCATCAACTAAACTAAGTACATCCAGGAGATATTCAAGAAATTTGGGTTGGAAAATGCAAAGAAAACTGGCACACCCATAAGCCCCACATGCAGATCTGACAAAAATGAAAATGGTAAAAGTATAGATTAAAAGCTTTATAGAGGTATAATTGGTTCTTTGCTTTACCTAACTACTAATAGTCCTAATATATTATTTAGTATATGCATGTGTGCAAAATTTCAATCTAATCATAAAGAGTGTCACATGCTTGCTGTTAAAAGAATATTTAGATATTTAGTTAACATACAAAACAAAGGATTATGGTACTCTATGAAGGAAAAACTCTCTAGCATCTGAATCATATATTCAGATGATAACCAGGAAAAATAGATTTTAGTTTTAAAACTTTTTATAATAATTATAAAATATACCTCGATGCATGGTGGAAAGTTAATCGAGGTACTAAAAATTTTGTAGCTTTGCTTCACGAGATCCAAAAGCATGAACCCTCTACTTCGCATGCATGCCACACGATGTAGAAAAGAGGGATGTACTGGAGGCATCATGCAAGGAAGGAGAGGAGACATCTATATCAGATCCACGCCAAGGAGAAGCACCATGCCAAGCCTCCACACCCTAGACCTACATGCCAAGGCCTCTCTCTCTCACCCTAGACCTACATGCCAAGGCCTCTCTCTCTCACCCTAGACCTACAATAATTAAATCATGTATGGAACTCACATTATATACCCATGCATTGTAAACAAATATGCATTATAAATAGGGACCAAAATAAATATCATGTGTGAAACTTACATTAAATATCATTTTTAGATATGCAATAAATGCATCTTATCACCAACTAAAAAATAAAGATAGGTCCTATCCCATTCAAAAATTGCATTAATTCTATAGATTCATTACAGTAATCAAATGATATGCAATAGGGTCTGAAAGAAATTTCGGTAGCATTTCTCCTTAGTTCTCCCATGTAGGAAGAATGAAAGAGAAATACTATCCAAAATTTCTTTCAAAATTGTTAGCATACTATTTGATTACTGTAATTACTTGTAGAATTATTTATAATTTTCAAACTATCCAAATTGAATAACCAATTGATTATTGTACATAATTCTCTCATCCATACAAAAATATATAAATGTATGGATGCTGAAGATTATATATGCACACTCATCAATAAGATATAAACATGAATTACATCCATAAATAAACTCTAATATTTAGACTAGAACATTACTAGAGTTAAAGATATCCGGATGAGAACAGTAATAAAGCTCAAAGTCTGCTTCTGTAGCCCATGAACCATCACTCAAATGTATGTTTATGGAACTTCCACTCATTCGGAGGATGGAGGATAGAGCTCTGGGCTACGGCTCTCCATAGTAATCACCACCTTTCCGATGGCCACCATTGCTATGCCTTGATATCCAACTATCAAGCTATAGTACACAACCCGATGGTCAATAATCCACTGGCATGGCCTAGAAATTGCTAGCGGGAGTTCTCTTACCGACCGGTATGGTACGGCCCAAGGTTGCCAGCATGGCCTAAAATTTGCCGGCATAGCCCAAAACCCGCCAGCATGGTCTAGAACCTACTGGTGGGTGTTTTCAGCTTACCGATTGGCACAATCCATGGCATGGTTCAGAACCCATCGGCATGGTCTAGAACCATCGGTAGGGGTTCTCTTACCTGCTAGCACGGTATGGCCCAAGGCCGCCAAGATGGCATAGCATAGCCCAAGGCTATCAATACAATCCAAAACCCACCAGCATAGTCCAAAATCTACTAGCAGGTGTTTCTAGCTTATCAGCTAGCATAGTCCATAGCACGATCTAAAACCCAACGACCGAGGTTTTCTCACCTGCTGGCATGGCACGACATGGCCCAAGGTCACCGACACAGTCCAGAACCCACCGACATGGTCCAAAACCAATCGACGGGGGTTCTCTTATCGATTGGCATGGCCCACGACCATTGGCACGGCTCACAACCATCGGCATGGCCTAGAATCCATCAGTAGGCATTCTCTTACTGACCAGCATGGCCTAAGGCTGTCCATGGCCACCGACACTGCATGGCCCAAGGTCGTCGATATGGTGTGGCCCAGAACCCACCGACATAGTCTAGAGCTAACTAGTAGGAGTTCTCTTATCTATTGGCATGGCCCACAACCGTCAGCATGAAGGAAATATATCTAGGATTCGAGGGTTAGTTTTTGAAACTTTTTCAAAATTATAGTGAAAGAGATAAATTAATCATATTAATTCATGAATAAAATAACATAAAATCTTGGATCTAGGATCCTATTACATGATTAAAGCATGTTATTAAATTAGAAATCAAAAGATTAAAAAACTACATGTTGATTATAACAATAGAAGGGTACTCTAGATCAGATCTAGACATGTAAGTAGGAGATTAGATCATCCTTACCTTTGCAAGTTAGACTTTCTAACTCACTGATCTAGGGTTGAGATTGATGCTCTGAGCCGCATACACATCCAGCCTCTACAGGATGTTAACACAAGCCCTCGATCGTTGACCAAAAATTCGATGGCTGAAAATCAGTATAGTATGCTAGTATTATGCTAATCTTTCTTCGACAGTTGATCTGGATCTTCCTTCTTTAAAACTTGAACTCTCCAATAAGTAGAAGGAAGGAAGAAGATTTGCGAACCAGAGACACTCTCAAAACTCACAAAAAAAGGGGAGGAAGAGATGTAGAAGAAAAACCCTGGATGAAGACCCTTCTTCTTCCTTATTTCTCTCTCCAAGACACAAGATATTGTGTCTCTACAAAGTCCCACACCCTAGCTCTTTCTCTACCAGATTTTTCCATGTCCCTAATATCTTCTCTAAGATCTAAAAGCCTCTAAAAAATTAGATCCAAAGAAGCTTCAAATAGGGAGAAATGTAACAATCCTTGTCTAGGTCAAACACCTAGACAAGGTATGTCTAAATAAGGCAATAGTTGGGGCGCCCAACATTTGGGCACCCCCTCATTCTTTTCAGTGGTGGACCACTAGCAAAGGGCGCACATTATTCCTTCTCTTCCACTGAGAAAACTAGAGAAAAAATAGAGAGTGGGCAACATATATAGGTAGAAGTTTTGGTTTGTTAGGATTCTATCACATAGAATTCAAAATCAAAACAAACTACCTTCCTTTGACTTGGTCTACAACAACTTGCCATGTAGGAAGAGAGGGAGAGATGGGGCATGCATGAGATACCTAGGCATGGAGAGTTTTGATGCCAAAACTCTTAAGAAAAGGGTGTGGGGGCATTGGGACTAAAGTGGCGCAAGGAGAGGGAATCCTAGTCATACTAGGATTTCTATTTTGACTTGGTCAAACATGATCTTTGGACCAAATTAAATCAAAATAAATTTAACCTAATTAGAATATATTTTAGTCCAACTAAGATCCTAATTAAATTAGATTAAATTAGATTTAATTTTTAATCAAATTAAAAATTGGGTTCAAACAAGTTCTAATTGAACTAGGACTAGTTCTTCCTTGCAATTGGCTCTCCAATAAACCAAATGAACTTGATCCAATCAAATCCAAATCAATACTAATTAAATAATATTTAATTAGACTTTATCTCAACCTTTGGCTTAATCAAATTAAATCAATTAGCAATCCTATTGCTAATTGATCCTCCTACAATACTTGCATTAGGTTAAACATCAATCGTATTGATTGTTTAACCCTAGAATGATCCTTAATCATCGATCAACCATCTAATCAGATCGAGAACTCTTATGTGTGCAAGTTCATAAATTTAAACCTAAGTTGATAGCACATAAACTAATTTCTATACCAATCAAAATGATTATCTAGCAATAGTACCTGATGGTCAGATAGGTCGAATGTGTAGAACAACATCTTTAGAACCCATGTGGATATAGTTTCCATATAATTCATCCCCTTGACCAAAATGCTCGTAGGATACCTCAGAGTTTAACTATCAATCCTAATTAGGTCATCCACATTGTATCTCAAAATACCAAATCCATCTCATGGATTATCCTGGCTAAGGTTTTGCTATATTGAAATATAATGATGCATTCTTCTCCAACTCTCGGAGTGGTCAATCCCATTTTGATCACTCACCGACTTTGCAAGTATTTGACTATGCCCAAAAACCTTCTATTACTGAATTAGAAAATCAGTTAGTTCGGTACCAAAGCACAGCGAGTTGTTTGTAAGCCACTATGGTGATCTCAGGTCTAAGGGACACTTATACCTATATCACATCAAAGCAATTCTCGACAGTAGAATGCTTTAGAGTTGGTCGCGTTCAGTAATGATGTATCCTTACATCTTACTTATATGCCATACCAATATCTCCACACTCCTTGGTTAAGAGGACAACCAACCTATATGGCATGTAACGATCTATGCTCGATAAACACTGTCATCTTAATTAACAGTGTATCATTTGGTTGTGATTAATTTAAGAACTAATCGATAAATCCTCTCTTTATCAAAACTAAATAGTCCTAAGAACTTCATCATAATAATGAAGTTCATTAGAATATATAAACTTTATTATGAAAATGCTAAAATATATATTTTATTCATTAATAAATCAATTATAATTATAAGATAGCTCAACTGTCAATAGGCTGATGATTGGATTTGGGACACATTTTCCAACAACTCCCACTTGTTCTAAAGCCACTCGGCATAGTATCTAATATCCATCTTTAACTTGTGGTTGTCGAACTTCTTTATCACCAAGGCTTTAGTGAAGGGGTCGACCAGGTTCTCCTTTTTGTTGATCTTCTGAAGGTCGACATCACCTCGATCCATGATCTCCCAAATTAAGTAGAAGTGGTGCAGTATGTACTTTGTCTGCTGGTGTGCTTTTGGTTCCTTCACCTGAGCAATGGCACTAGTGTTATTGCAGTAGAGCAGGATCGGTCCATCAAGGAAGGGTACTACTTCAAGCTTTGTGATGAATTTTTTCAGCCACACAGCTTCCTTCATGGCATCTGATGCTGTAATGTACTTTGCTTCATAAATAGAGTTTGCCACAATATGCTACTTGGAAGTCTTCCAACAGATGGCTCCATCATTTAGGGAAAAGATATAACCTGACATGCTTTTGCTGTCATCATGGTTAGATTGAAAGCTGGAGTTGGTAAAATCCATAAGTTTTAGATCTGTCTCGCCATAAACCAACCATTGGTCCTTAGTATTTCTCAAATACTTAAAGATGGCTTTCACCACTTTTCAATGGTTCTTTTCTAGATCAGATTGGTATCTACTCACTACTCCTAGTGAGTACATATGGTCTTATACATGTCATAGCGTACATAATAGATCCCACTACCAAAGCATTTGGGACTCTACTCATACGCTCTCTCTTCAGGAGTTGTCGGACAATCCTTCTTAGAGAGAGAAATTTTATGGCCTATCAAAAGATAGCCCTTTCTGGAATTTTTCATGCTGAAGCTTTTCAACACAGTCTCTATGTACGTGGATTGGGATAACCCAAGCATCCTCTTAGATCTATCTCTATAGATCTTTGTTCCTAGAATGTAGAATGCTTCACTTAAGTCCTTCATGGAGATCTGAGATAACAACCAAACTTTTATTCCTTGTAGTATGGGGATATTATTCCTGATCAAGAGAATGTCATCCACATATAGGACAAGGAATGCCACAGCTAGACCATTTGCCCTTTTATAAATGCAGAGCTCTTCTCCATTCTTAATGAAGCCGTATATTTTGATCACCTTATCAAAATGCATGTTTCAACTTCAAGATGCTTACTTCAATCCATAAATGGATCTTTGAAACTTGCATACCTTAAACTCATCTATAGATGTAAACCTCTCAGGTTGTATCATATACACTTCTTCGATCAACTCTCCATTCAGGAAAGAATGTCTCATCATAGTCAATACCATAACATTGATGATATCCCTTGGTAATCAAACAAGCTTTATAGGTCTCCACCTTTCCGTTTGTGCTCCTTCATGGACTCCATCTCTAATTTCATGGCTTCAAGCCATTTTTCAAAATCAAATTTCTGCATTGCATCCATATAATTGATCAGATCCTCATCATTCTCATTAAGTTCGATGGGATCTCCATTCTGAACCAAGAAACCATAGTTTCTGCCGACTGACGCGGTACTCTACCAGATTGCCTTAATGGTGCTGGTGTACTGGGCTCCAGATTTGATCTAATCAAATCCGATTCAGGTTTAGCTACTAGTGTCAGTCTTTCTACGTATTGAACTTCATCAAGTTTAACCTTACAGGCAATAGTTCCTTTACTAAGAAACTCTTTTTTCAAAAAAATTGTCTTAAGATTGACGAACACTTTTTATTCATCAACACGATAGAAAATTTATACTTTGGTCTCTTTTGGGTACCCTATGAATGTGCACTTGTCAGACCTAGGTCCAAGTTTATCATTGATTAATCATTTCATATAAGCCAGGCACCCCTAGACTCTAAGGTGTGAGAGTGCTGGCTTACGCCCTATTCCTATCTCATATGAAATTTTAATTACAGACTTACCTGGAACCCAATTTAACAAATACCAAGTCGATTCGAGTGCATATCTCTAAAAGGATATTAGCAAGCTGGCAAAACCCATCATGGATCGGACTATGTCTAACAGAGTTCGATTTCTCCTTTCAAACGCACCATTATGCTATCGTGTTCCTGGAGGAGTCCAATGGGAGAGAATCCCATTCTCTCCTAGATATATGAGAAACTCACTAGAAAGGTATTCCCTTCCTTGCTCAGCACTCTTCCCAGTTTGTTTCTCTACTTCACTTCAGAATTGTTTGAACATTTTAAATGAATCTAACTTATGTTTCATCATATAGACATATCCATACCTAGATAGATCATCTGTGAAAGTGATAAAGTAGAGATATCCACCTCCAACACTAGTGCTCATAGATCCACATACATTAGTATGTACTAGACCTAAGAGTTCGGTGGCTCTCTCATATTTTCTAATAAAAGATGACCTGGTTATTTTTTCAAGAAGATAAGATTCACAAGTTGGAAGTGATTCACAATCACTGACTTCAAAAATTTCTTTTTGAGTCAATCTATTTATCCTGTTCTTGTTGATGTGACTAAGCCTGTAGTGTCATAAGTAGATATTAGACACCCTATCTAATCTAGGGTGCTTGCCAGTAGAATAGACTACACTAATAGGTTGTGATAACATGTATACACTATTGTTCAAATGTCTAGAGAATATAGTAACACCATTCATAATGACATTACAAAATTTTTTCTTTATGAAAATTTCATATTTATCTTTGGCCAAAAGGCTTACAGAAATGATATTCAAAAAGAAATTAGGACAAAAATGACAATCATTAAGAATAATAGTACGAGACTCAAATACAAGCTGTAAGATATCTAATACTAAAACTCTTACCAGACTCAAATACAATTGATATTCAGGAACCTCTTATCTTGCTCAAATCTCCTACTAACCTGCAACCACTACAACAAATTACAAATATGGTAAGGGCTATCGGTATCTAATACCCAATCAGTAATATCACAGATAGAGAAATTGCAAGGAGTTATCATATAAATACCTTGCCCAGCAATAGCTTGCTTCTTTCTTGGCCTGTTCGAATCTAAGAAGATAATGTACTAAGGACAATTCCTCTTTCAGTGCCCCTAGTTCTTGTAGAAGAAGCATTCAACTTGACTCTTATCAAGCTTTATCTTCTTAGTCTAGCCTTGCACAGATGTCCTAACCTGAACTTGTACCTTCTTGGACTTCTTCTTCTTATTTTTTTTTTCTTTCTTAAAGGATCAAAAACCAGAAGATGAACCTCCCACTAAGTTCACCGACTCCTTGTGGAGCTGGTGATCCTTCTTAAAGTTCTAAAGTAACCCCAGTAACCCATGGTAGTTAACTTCAGGCTTTATCATTTTATAATGAGTGAGGAATGGAATATAAGACTTGGATAGTGAGTTCAATATTGCATCTTTTCCTAGCTGCTCATGCAAGGAAAAGCCGAGCTTGCTCAAATGCTCCATCAGCTCAATCATGTACAGCACATGAACAGTGACTGAAGCTCCATTCCTCAACCTAGCATTGAAGATAGCACAACTAGTCTTATGCCTCTCAACGTCATCGGATGTGCCAAAAGACTCCTCCATCACTTGAAGAATGTCTTTTGGCTGAGCTATCTCGAACCTATGATTGAATCATTGCTTATAGCCACTAGCATAATACAAAGCATCATGGTTCGATCATTGAGCCACTTCTGATAAGTATCTTTAACTGACCCACGTACATTTACAGTTGGCTCCTCAGGTGCTGGATCTATCAATACATACATGATTCGTTCATGCTCCAAGATAATCTTCAACTTACGATACCAGCTACCAAAGTTGGATCCCACCAGCTTATCATTGTCTAACAATGATCGGAGCAAAAGAAAAGTGGCCACATCTGCACAAAGAAAAATCAAAATCTAATTAGTAATTGATTCATTAAACCTGAATATTTGGACTTTAATCAAAATATTCTTCTACTATTTTATTCAAATTAGTAGCCTCTACCTCCAATTTGAGGAATTATTCTAATTTCTTAATGGATACTAGAATCCACATAGACTGCACACAAGCCCAACTTTAGTTGGTCAACCCATGTACATCTAAGGGCAGGTTCAAAACCAATTATTTCTCTAAATAATTTTTAATAATTTAATTTTACCCTAGTCCCTAATCAGTAGGCTTTGGCCTTCATTGAAAAGGTCTTGTTAGGTCCAACCATTAACATGACCATACTTTGTCCATCTAACCAATAAATGATTAAGCCCAACTTTGATTGATCAACCTAACCACCATTTAGAAAGACGCAGCCAAGAAATCATATTATAAATGATAATTTTACTAGCCGATAAGCACCAGGTCTTTGGGTCTCTAATGATTATCCAACTAATAGACTCATTATCATCGACTTAATGAGAGGCTATGATCTAGTTATCACTATAACTATTTCATTTTTAAAGATATAATAATTTTAGAGGATTTAATTAATTTAATTTAAAGAAGAAAGAAGGTCAGATGAACCAACTTATTATGATCCTCTCACTAGCTTCACCAAGTCAGATTGAGGGAGACCATTAATAGGCTGGTGTAGGAGCACCTAAATTAGTCACACTGATTTACTTAGCTGACATGAGTCAGCTCGAATTGCTAAGTGATCTTATTAAAGCATAATTTCACCAAGAAGGCCAGGTAAGTGAGATCGATGGGAGGGTTTACCAAAGCTTGTCTTAGACACCATAAAAAATGGTCAGGTAAGTAGGCTGCCAATTAGAAACCACTAGTCTAGATTGCCAAACTTACCTTAGACACCAACTGGTTAATTAGTTTTGATTGGATTAACCTAACAGTTCCTGCTAGACTGCATAGCCAAGAATCAAGTCCATATTGATTCTCATTAAAGGCATGGACTTGACCAACTACAACTATTGTAATTGATCTAGAGAATCCTTAACCTAATCTAAGATAACTATTGATTAGATTTAGTAAATTCTCTAATTAAGTTCATTCTTTAATCTAACCTTAAGTCTAACCCAATTAATGGACCTAATTTTCGGTAACCCATTAACCCAATATGTTATGATTTGTGTCTTAGGATCTTCAATTCACAATCCTAGATCCAAATCAAATAATTCATAATTCTTAATTAAGTTTTGGACTGAGGGTTGGGGTTCGACATGTCAAAAATAATTTTTATATTTATAAAATATTTTTACAACATGGTTCTACCAACCAGTTGCATGTTTGATTCATAATCAATTTGCAAATTAAAATAAACATGAAATTACTTTAGATCTAATCTAAACATATTCATGTAATTGAAACTATTTTAATTCCAATCAATCATAAATTATCTTAGGTCAAATCTATCATATTTATGATGATAAAAATTAGATTAAAACTATTAGGGATAAAATAACCTCCATCGAAGTCCTTGGCCAGCGACCTTCACTATGTGGGAATTTGTCGATCTTCTCACTAACAAAGTCTATGTTGCAGAACTTACCAAAAGCATATTGGAGTCTGGCCAGATGATCTAGGACAGTAAAGAAGAACTATTATTTTACTAACTAATAAATGACAGGGCCAAAGCCTAGTTCTCCCAACCTTGATCGATGATGAATCTCAAAGATGGATGAAGTCCCATATTGTAAATAATGGACTCCTTCAGCCGTGCTCCTTTCGGACGGACTCCTTTAGACGTGCTCCTTCTAGATAGACTCCTTCTGCTGTGCTCCTTCCGGATGAACTCTTCAGTCATGCTCCTTTTAGATGAACTCCTTCAATCGCACTTCTTCCAGATGGACTCCTTCAATCACGCTCCTTTTGGATTAACTTCTCTAACCATGCTTCTTTTGGATGAACTTCTTCAGCCACACTCCTTTCGAACAGACTCCTTTAGCCGTGCCCCTTTCGAACGAACTCCTTCAACTGCACTCCTTTTGGATGGACTTTTTCAGCCACACTCCTTTCGAACGGACTCCTTTGACCATGCCCCTTTCGGGCGAACTCCTTTGGCAGTACTCCTTCCAGATGAACTCCTTCCACCATGCTCCTTTCGGATGGCTCCTTCAGTCACACTCCTTCTAGATGCACTCCTCCAATCGTGCTTCTTCCAAATGGACTCCTTTCGAACGCACTCCCTCCAGCTATGCTTCCTTCATCGAAGTCCTTTCATTCGAATACATTTTAGGATGAGCTTTATAAGATTTGGTGTGGTGCTCCCAAGCCTTAGGGGAGCCATAGGAGGAGCCAGGGTGTTAGGTCTAAGAGATTAGGATGGGCATGAGTTCTAGGGCTAGGATAGGAGTTATCCTAGGATGAAGGTGGCGCGTAGCCCTGCATAGGCTCGAGATTCAGGTGTGAGGACCTTTTGGAGGCTTGGTAGGTGCTCTGAAAACCTAGGACACAAGGCAAAGCAAAAGAACCAAAGCTAAGAGAAGAATCAGCCAAGACAAGGGGCTAACACATAGGTGGGCTAGCTCAGATAAACAGTCGAGCTAGCTCAAGCTGAGATCGAGCCGACTCAGAGTGCAGTCAAGCCGACTGTCTCAGACAGATAGAAGATAGGGTTTGGATGATACGCAGTCGAGCAAGCTCGACTTCTAACAAAGTCGGCTCGATGGTGGTGAACAAAATTGGATAGGATTTTCTATTTGGAGTCTTAAGGCCTGAACCAATAAGGTCTTAAGGTGGCTAACTCATGTATGGTTTGGATTTAGATCCAAGAAATTAGAGCATGGGAGACATGGGTGTACATGGGCTTGGTGAGTGCTTTCATGTATTGAGTTAGCCCAAAAAAGTTATTTTAGCTGAAGTTTGAATTTATTAGAGTTCATGTGGTATAGTAGAAATCCTAGGATATATAAACCTAGGTATTGTAATCTTTATAAGAGAGGAATCAATATACAGCTTTTCTCCCTAACTATCTTCTCCCTTTTCTCTCTGGTTTTAATGCCAAGCCCTAGGTGCCATCATCAACTTTTGCTCTTATTTATATTTTTGGACTAACACCTAGGTTCGTGCAAGAAATCGAATCTATGACTGTGATTCCGAGCAGCTGTAGGTGCCAACAGTTGGTATCAGAGCTAGGTGTTGCACCAATAATTAGTATCAGAACCAGATTGAGCATGAAGAAGGAAGAAGATCAAGATTCAATAGAAATTAGTAACGAGATTCAGATCTAAGATTTTCTCCAGGCTTCATGATGAAGAAAGTGATCTAAGGACTATTGTCCATTATCCCTAGTCAAGGTAATTTTTAGATCTACCTATTGATTATTTTTTAATTCAGTTTGATCATGGAGAATAGTTGGTTGAAGGTAGGATTTGAGAAGTTTGATGGAAAGTATAGTTTCATGATGTGGAAGGTTAGGATGAAGGATCTGCTGATTCAGATTAGGCTAAGTTTGGCCTTGGAGGATAGGCCAGAGGAGATGATATATAAGGAGAGAAAGTCCTTAGAGAAAAGGATATGTGCCATGATTAGGGCTTGTATGGTTGATGAGGTACTGTATGGCATGTTGGAGAAGAAGACACCCAAGGATTTATGGTCGAGGTTACATCAGTTGTACATGGGGAAGAACATGTGCAATAAGTTGGTACTGAAGAAGCAACTATATAGCCTTCGGATGTAGGAAGGTGAGGATGTTGCACAACATATTCAGTGATTTGATCGGATAAGCATGAACTTTCTGAACATTAGAGTGGAGCTCGAAGAGGAGGACAAGAGTTTATTACTGCTATGTTTGCTACCCAGGAGCTTCGATCTATTGGTAACTATATTGCTGTACGATAAGGAGATACTAGTGTACGAGGAGATCATATCAATGCTAAGATCCAACAAGCAGTAGGAATGGATGATGAAGAAGAAGGTCTTTCAGGAGGGTCTCGTGGTGTCAGAGAGGCCCAGGCAAGAGAAGAAGAAGGGTCAACAAGGGGCAGTAAGGGGTTCTGTAGGTGGTATGATACTCCCAAACCTTGGGAGGCCATGGGTGGAGCCAGGATGAGGGCTTCGGAGAGGCTAGGATAGATGTGGTCCTAGAGCTAGGATAGGAGTTGTCCTAGGATGGAGGCAGCAAGTAACTCTCCATGGGTTTGAGGTTTGGGTATTGAGGGCCTCAAGGAGCTTGCTTGGTGCTTCGAAGACCTGGGATTCAAGGTAGAGCAAGGAACCAAAGTTGGAGAATCAAGATTGCAGAAAGGAGATTTTCTGTAGGTTAGCTAGCTCAATCTAAAATTGGGTTGGCTAAGTCTCAGAACACAGGCAAAATAAAAAGGTCGAGTTTTGGGACTGTAGGCACGACATAGAACTGGGCCGGCTCAATTTTAGACTGAGCCAACCTAGTGGAACTTAGCCGGCTCAGTGGTTAGACTAAGCTAGCTCAATGCGCGGGTAGAGTTACATGAGGGTCTATTTTGAACTAGGATCTGGATTGATCTTAGGGATCTTAAGGCCTGATTTGAGAGATCTTAAGGGGGCTAATTCATGTATGGGTTAGGATTAGATCCAGGAGATGAGAGCATGTGAGACTTAGGCTTGGTGAGTGCTTTCATATATTAGATTAACCTAAGAGAGTTTTTAAGCTATGGTTTATTAGGATTCATGTGGAAACTCTAGGATATATAAACTAGGACATTGTAACTTTTACAAGAAGAAGTGAATACAATTGAGCTTTTCTTCCTAACTCTCTTCTTTCTTCTCTCTGGTTCCAACACCAAAATCCTAGCTTCTCTCATCTTTCTTAGATCTTGTTCAGTTTGCTGATTAACATCCAGGTTCACGCAAGAGATTGGATCTCCAGCTATGGCTCTGAGCAGTCGTAGGGACAATAATTGGTATTAGAGCAAGGTGATGCCAGTTGGTGGGTCAACAATTGGTATCAGAGCCCGATTGAGCGTGAAGGAGGAAGAAGATCAATTTTCAGTACAGATCAGTAGTGAGATTCAGATCTAAAGGCTTTCTCCAGGCTTCGTTAGGAAGGAAGAGATCATAGGGCTGCTGTCCACCATCCCTAGTCAAGGTATTTCTTAGATCTATCTATTTATTATTATTTGATTCAGATTGATCCTAAAAAATAGTGGGTTGAAGGTAGAATTAGATAAGTTTGGTGGAAAGAGAAGTTTCACAATGTGGATGGTAAAGGTGGAGGATTTGCTGGTTCAGATGAGATTGGATTCGACTTTGGAAGATAGATCGGAGGAGATCACAGACAAAGAGTGGGTGTCCTTAGAGAAAAGGGCATGTACCACGATAAGGGCATGTTTGGCGGATGAGGTTTTGTATGGTGTGTTCGAGGAGAGAACATCCAAGAGATTATGGTCGAGGTTGCAACAGTTGTACATAGGGAAGAACATGTGCAACAAGTTGATGCTGAAGAAGCAACTGTATAGCCTTCGGATGTAGGAGGGCGAGGATGTTGCGGGGCATATTCAGTAGCTCGATCGGATGAGTATAGACTTGCTCAATATAGGGATGGATTTAGAAGAGGAGGGCAAGAGTCTATTATTACCGTGTTTGCTACCCAAGAGCTTCAATTCGTTAGTGACAACTTTGCTATATGGTAAGGAGACACTGATGTACGAGGAGATCATATCAGTGCTCAGGTCCAACGAGCAGTAGAAATGAATGATGAAGAGGGAGGTCTTCCAGGAGAGTCTTGTGATTTCAGAGAAGCATAGAAAAGGAAAGAAGAAGGGCGAACAAAGGGGCAGCAAGGGGTCCAAGAGATGCTTCAAGTGTGGAGAAGCAGGACACTTTAAGCGAGAGTGTCCACTTTGGAAGAAGTGCAAGGAAGGAGAAAGCTTGGATTCCATCAGTACAATCACTGAAAGTGAAGATTCAGATGAAATCTTGGTGGTCTCGGAGGAGCCCGTAGGGTGCGGTGTATCTGAGATGGTTTCAGATAGGTCTGCAGAGTGGAGAGGGTCCGAAAGGACAGTGACAATATTAAAGATACAGCAGCAGGCCCAGTAGTGTAGCATTGGATGGTTGGCCTTGGGGGATTCGAAGATAGAGTTGGCTTCTACAACATTAGGAGGACTTCAACTCCAGGTGGAGCACCAGGCAGAGGTGGCTTCACAGGTAGAGAAAGCTGTGACATGCATTCAGAGCAGAGGGGTGCAAAGGAAGGACCTATATCCCAGCACCAGTGCCAGAACTATCCAGGTGGAGAGGATTGTATAGGTAGATAGGCATGGCTCTGAGGGGATAGTGTCAAGTGGAGCATCAGGATATATGATGAGTGTTGGTAAAGAAACATTGCATGATCTCTAAGGAAGTCTAGGACAAATGATGCAGCTACCAAGCAGAAGGATACCTACAACTCCAAAGGTGGTGCAGAGGAACAAGCCAAGAACTTTAGCAGTAGAGCTGGTTATCTCGAAGGCCTCAAAGAGAGCTCAGCAGTTGAAGAAAAATGGCAGTGGCAAGGTGAGCACAAGGGGCTATCAGGACATGTAGGGATAGCAGGATCGTGCAGGAGGATGTTGTCAAGTGTGCCAAGGCTTGGGGGCACCAAGGTGGAGATTGTAGGTGGTGTGGTGCTCCCAAGCCTTGGGAGGCCACGGGCAGACCCAAGGTGAGGGCTCTAGGGAGGCTAGGACAAGTGTGGTCCTAAGACTAGGACAGGAGTTGTCCTAGGGTGGAGATGGGATGTAACTCTCCATGGGCTTGAGGTTCGAATATTGAGGGCATCGAAAGACTTGGTTGGTGCTTCGGAGACCTAGGATTCAAGATGGAGCAAGGAACCAAAATCGGAGAGTCAAGACTACAGAAAGAAGATTTTCTATAGGTTAGCCAGCTCAGTTTAAAACTGGATCGGTTAAGTCTTAGAGCATAGGCAAAATAGAAAGATCAAGTTTCGGAACTACAAGCACGGCACAAAACTAGGCTGACTCGGTTTCAAACTAAGCCGACCCAATGGAACTTAGTCGGCTCAATGCTGAGATTGAGCCGGCTTAGTGCGCGGACAGAGTTACACGAGGGTCTATTTTGCGCTAGGGTCTGGATTGATCCTAGAGGTCTTAAGGCCTGATTTGAGAGGTCTTAAGGGGGCTAATTCATGTATGGATTGGGATTAGATCCATGGGATGAGAGCATATGATACTTGGGCTCGGTGAGTGCTTTCATGTATTGGGTTAGCCTAAGGGAGTTTTTAAGCTATGGTTAATTAAGGTTCATGTGGAAACTGTAGGATATATAAACTAGGATATTGTAACCTTTACAATAAGAAGTGAATACAATTGAGCTTTTCTCCCTAACTTTCCTCTCTCTTCTCTTCGGTTCCAACACCAAAACCCTAGCTTCTCTCATCTTTCTTAAATCTTCTTTAGTTTGCTGGATTAACACCCAAGTTCACGTAAGAGATCGGATCTACGGCTGTGGCTCCGAGCAGCCATAGGAACAATAGTTTTAAGAAGTACTTCAAGTGTGGTGAAGCATGGCACTTTAAACGAGAATGTCTGCTTTAGAAGAAGTATAAGGGAGGATAAAAGTCAGATTCCATCATTTCAATCGATGAAAGTAAAGAGTCAGATGAGCTCTTGGTGGTTTTGGCAAAGCCTACAAGGTGCAGTATATCCGAGATGATTTTGGAGGGGTTCATGGAGTGCGGAGGGTCCGAAGGAGCAGCAACTGTGTTCAAGGTGCAATGGCAGGCTCAGTAGTACAGCTTTGGAGGTTGGCCTCAAGGGACTCGGTTATAGAGTCAGCTTCTGTGGCATCAGGAGGACTTCAATTTTAGGTGGAGCACCAGGCAGAGGTGGCTTCACTAATGGAGAGAGTTTTGACATGAGTTTAGAGTAGAGGAGTGTAGGAGGATCGATATCCTAGCACCAACGTGGGAGATACATAGTTTCAGATGGAGCAGCATGTGTAGGTGAACAGGCGAAGTTCTGAGGATATCATGTTAGGGTATGTAGTAGGTACCAGCATAGGATTGCTACAGATTCTTCATGAATGCTCAAGACAAATGATGTGGCTACCAAACAGAAGGGTGCCTACAACTCTAAGGGTGGTGCATAGGTGCAAGCCAAGGTCTTCAGTAGTGGAGGCGGTCATCCCAAAGGCCTTAAAGGGAGCTCAGCAGTTGAAGAGAGATGGTAGCGGCAAGGTGTGCACAAGTGACTGTCAGGGCATGCAACGATAGTGGGATTGTGTAGGAGAACATTGCCAGGTATGCCAAGGCTTGGGCACACCAAGATGGAGATTGTAGGATTTAGTGTGATGCTCCCAAGCCTTAGAGGGGCCGCAGGAGGAGCCAGTGTGTTTGCTTCGGGAGACTAGGATGGGCATGAGTCCTAGGACTATGATAGGAGTTGTCCTAGGGTGAAGGCGGTGTATAACTCTACATGGACTCAAGGTTCGAGTGTGAGGACCTTGAGGAGGCTTGGTAGGTGCTCTGAAAACCTAAGATACAAGATGGAGCAAAAGGATCAAAGCCAGGAGAAGAATCAGCTAAGATAAGAAGCTGACAAATAGGTAGGTCAACTCGAATACGCAGTTGAGCCAACTCGAGTTGAGATCGAGCTAACTTGGAATGCAGTCAAGCCAGCTGTCTTAAGTAGATAGAAGACAGGATTCGGGCAATATGCAATCGAGCCAGCTTAGCTCCTGATAGAGCTGACTTGATGGTGTCAAATAGAACTAGATGAAATTTTTTATTTAGGATCTTAAGGGCTAGACCAATAAGATCTTGAGGTGGCTAACTCATGTATGGGTCGAGTTTAGATCCAAGGAATGAGAGCATGGGAGACATGGGTGTACATGGGCTCGGCAAGTGCTTTCATGTATTGAGTTAGCTTAGGAATGTTTTTTCAGCTGGAGTTTGGATTTATTAGGGTCCATGTGGTATAGTAGAAACCTTAGGATATATAAACCTAGGTATTGCAATATTTACAAGAGAGAAATCAATATACAGCTTTTCTTTCTAACTCTCTTCTCTCTTTTCTCTTTGGTTCCAATACCAAGCCCTAGGTGCCATCATCAACTTTTGCTCTTCATATTTTTGGATTAACACCTAGGTACGCATAAGAGATCGGATCTATGACTATGATTCCATGTAGCCATAGGCATCAACACTTGGTATCAGAGCTAGGTGTTGCACCAACAAGCTTCTTCCGGCCAGTCGCGAACCCACTTAGCCCATATTATGCCTGTCAGCCGAGGCCATCCTAAAGGATCTCGTCAAACCACTAATTCATATCAACTACTCCACGAAGAATGGAGCATAGTACTTCCGATTTCAATTTAGGAGGCATCTATCTGCACACGATCTAGGAGGCTTCTGAACTCCTTAAAGCTACTAGATATTGCCCCAATAGACCTCCGGCAGTTACAAGTTCACTGCATATACTAAAGTCTTCAACCTACATTCAAACTCCAATAAATAGATCTCCACCGCCTGCATGTCATGACAAAAGACAACATATTCTCAGTAATAAACTCCACATGACCTGAGTGGCCCACTACCAGATGGTTATGGCTGTCACCATCAGTTTGTTACATGCTCCATCTATAAAAGGGATCCTCCAGATACGTTTTTCTCGAAGCTCTTTTCTCTCCTTGTTACTCTACTTCTCTATTTTTTGAGCACTCTATTCTAGTTAGCTAGAGAACTGACTTGAGCATCGAAGGATCCTATCAGAGCCACCCACCTCCGATTGGACTTTATTTTGTAGGTCCCATTGGCAGTCTCACCTTCCTAACTCTAGCTACCTCCGATGTCCTCACAGATTTCTGCACCAATAGGATTAATGCCAAAGGAAGGGACACTGAGCCCTTGTTCTAAAAGAAGTATCCAGTCAATCCTATCTGCCTTCTTTCTCTCCTAATCTTTTGAACCCACTTCCATTTAATCTCTTCTTATCCCAAAAATGCCTCCAAAGAAGACAACCACCCAATGGTCTACTACTTCTACCATCAAATCTGAGCCAGATCCGCCTGCTCCAGCTTCATCGTCAGCACCTCAACCTCCACCATTGGTGGCCATGGTGGATCTGAAGCAGTTCAACCTATTGATACAGTAGGTTCGAGGCCTCACTAAAATGGTGTAGGCCATGCAATAGCCATCGATAGTAGCCCAGCCAGAGAGACCCCCATCGAAACTTCAAGAACCGACACAAAGAAAAGCAATCTAGGTCAACAGGCCCGTTACCGATCATGATTCTTCTCTAGAGGAGACTTTATCTATCTATAGTCGATTGCCCTCTAAGATCCACGATCAAGATGACACTCTCAATCAAAAGCTTCAAGACATGAATCATTGGATTGAAGAGATCCACCATGCCTCCCCAGTCCACCATGACGATATCTGCACCGATCCCTCATTTTCCACTACAATCATGCAGGAGCCTATCCCACCAAACTTCAAGCTTTCTTAATTTGAGAGTTATGATAAGACTTCTGATCTAGTCAACCATCTTGAGGCTTTTCGAATGATGATGCTACTCCATAGTGCACCAGATGCCATTCTATGCTGAGCTTTTCCATCTATCCTAAAGGTAGTCATAAGAAACTGGTACTCGAGCCTCAAGCTGAGTATGATCTTCTTTCTTGACTAAATAAGCCATCAGTTTGTGGCTCATTTTATAAGCAGTCAATGTCCAAGATAAGATTTAGACTCCCTCATTAACATAAAGCAGAAGAAAGAGGAGTCCATCCGGACTTATGTCAGCTACTTCAATGTTGCTGCGCTGGAGCTCCAGAACTTGGACCAATCTATAGCCATGGTCGCATTGAAAGGTGGTCTTCAGAAGAATAATCTTCTATTCTTTCTGGAGAGCAAGTATTACAGAAATTTTGTTAATATGCTAGCACGGGCTGAAGGTTATGCCTAGGCTGAGGAGGCCTTCAAATTGAAGGATGATGAAGCCATAAGAGAGCGACGAGCAGATGAATCCAGCAAGCCCGCACTTAAAGGAAAGTCAAGTGAAGCTCAGCCATGCTCCTAAACTCTCCCTGAGTGCAGACGAGTCCGAACGCCTCCTTAAGCTCGTCGATAAGGAAGTCCAGATCGACGGACCTAGTGGAACTCCCCTCTCAGAAGATTCAATAACTATGCTCCTTTGAATCCTCAAAGACCCAAGTGCTGATGGAGATAAGAGAGCAACTACCAAGGTTAGAGAGGATGTGAACTCATCCAGCTAAGCACAACCCCAACAAGTATTGACTCTACCATCGTGATCATTGTCATGATACTGATGAATGTATCCAGCTCTAGGACGAGATCGAGGCACTAATCAAAAGAGGCTCGTTGGATCAATTTATAAGATGTTGACTAGAGAGGAGAAGATCGTCCAAGAGCCCCACTACAGTCTGAACCATCTCGAAGGGATGAATTGCAAGAAGATCAGCCTCCTCTTGGAATCATCAACATTATTGTTGGGGGACATCAGCAGGGGGAGGCCAGTGAGTTGGCAAAGCCAGTAATGAAGCAGTGACTGAGGAACCCATCATTTTTATTGAAGAAGATGCTCAGAGAGTTCAACTTCCGCATAACGATGCGGTTATAGTTACTTTAAATATTGCTGATTATGATATATGCTGTATTTTAATTGATAATAAAAGCTCTGCTGATATCTTATTTTATGATGTCTTTTCTAAAATGTTCATATCTAATAGTAGAATGGGTCCGATGAATTCTCTATTAGTAGGATTCATAGGCGATGCAGTACCAGTGGAAGAAGTGATAATGTTGCTAGTGGTAGCAGGTCAATATCTAAGGCAATCTAGAGCTTACATCGATTTCTTATTAGTCAAAGCCCCTTCTGCCTACAATCCTCGACTGACTTATTTTGAATGCACTCTAAGCTGTGGTTTCAACTTACTACCTGAAAATGAAGTTCCTAACAAGGCATGAATTTGAGGAGGTCAGAGGAGGTCAAGCACTAGCTTGAAACTACTATAATATTATCCTATAGGAAAGAAGACAAGCAGATCCTTATCTAGTAGATGGACTTGATGCTTGTGATGACCTTTCTGAAGAAAGGGGAGAACCCATCGATGACCTAGAAGAGGTCCCTTTGAATGATGAGAAAAAGAAACACACTATAAAGATCAGCTTGAATTTGAAAGGAGAAGTTAGAAAGTAGCATGTCACCTTCTTGCAAAGGAATGCTGATGTTTTCGCTTGGGAGCCTATAGATATCCTGGGATTGATGCAGAAGTAATAGAGCATCATCTGGGTATGGACCTTAAGTGTCAGCCAGTAAAGCAGAAGAAGTGTGGTTTTGCACCAAAGAGGCAGAGGACTATTATAGATAAGGTCGACAAGCTTCTCAAAGCAGGATTTATTCAAAAAGTGCTTTATCCAAACTAAATCGCAAATATTATTCTTATTAAAAAAGCAAATGGCAAGTGGAGTATGTGCATAGAATTCACGAACTTGAACACAGCTTGCCCAAAAGATAGCTACCCCCTACCTAAAATTGACCAACTGATAGATGCAACTTCGGTCCATGAACTCACCTTCATGGATACCTTCTCTAGCTATAACCAAATCCGAATGGCCTCAAAGGATGAGAAAAAGACTGATTTTATTACTGATCGTGATCTTTATTATTATAGGCTCATGCCTTTTGGGCTTAAAAATACAAGTACAACTTATTAATGCCTGGTAAATAAGATTTTCATAGAGCAGATCGACCATAACATGGAGGTATACATAGATGACATGCTAGTTAAAAGTCGATCTTCGCCAAATCATATTGCTGATCTTGAAGAGACCTTCGGCATCCTCTAGAAGTATAAGATGAAGCTAAATCCTATAAAATGAACTTTTGGAGTAATCTCAAAAAAGTTACTAGGATTCATGGTGTTAAGGCGCGACATTGAAGCCAACCCAGAGAAGATCAAAGCCATCCAAGAGATGACTGCCCTAAAAATAATAAAAAAAGTTCAATGCCTCACAAGCAAGATAGCGACCTTGAATTGCTTCGTTTCAAGGTTGGTGGAGCATTTTATGCTCTTCTTCCAAGTACTCAAACAATCCAAGAACTTCAACTGGACTCCTGAGTGCCAACAGGCCTTTGAGGAATTGAACCCAGAGAAGAGCTATTCTTATACCTTGCTATATCTCCAGCAACTATTGGAGTCGTCCTGGTCAGAGAAGAGGCTAAAGTTCAAAAGCCGATCTACTATATAAGCCGAGTCCTGAGAGATGCAAAAATAAGATACGCCAAATTAGAAAAACTAACTTATTCCTTGTTGATTACAGCCAAGAAGCTCCGACTGTATTTCTAGGGACATACAATTACTCTCCTTATTGATCAATCCATCAAAATAGCTTTTCACCAACCCAATACCTCTAGAAGAATAATAAAGTGGGCAATTGAATTAACTAAATTTGATATTTATTTTCAACCTCGGCCATCCATTAAAGCTTAAATACCGGTTGATTTTATGGTAGAGTGCACTATTTCGGATGCGACCAAACCAAAGCACCAAGAAGTTCATATCCCTAGCTTCCCTAAAGAAAAGGCTAACCTTCCTGAGAACTTTTGGACATTGTATGTGGATGGTTCATCTAATGCTTCTAGGGCAGGTGCAAGCTTGATTCTCAACAATCGAGGAGAATATGCTTTGTGCTTTAAGTTTTCTACTACTAACAATGGAGTAGAGTACGAAACCCTGATTGTAGGACTAAGAATAGCCAAAGAACTAGAAGCAGAATATTTGAAAGTTTACAATGACTCTCAGTTAGTTATGGGATAAGTCAGTAGCAATTATGAAGCTCGGGAGGAAAGCATGAAAAAGTACTTAGAAAACGTAAGGAGCTTGATCTCAACCTTTGATAGTTTTGATATCCAGCAGATCCTCAGGGTAGAGAATACTAAAGCCGATCTTCTCTCAAAGTTGGCAACCCTGGTCCTAAATGAACTGTCGAGGGAAGTTCTCTTCAAAGTTCTCCAACACCCAAGTTCAAAAGAGTTCCAAACAATAATGCAGGTCAACCATGAGCCTAGTTGGATTGACCCACTAATTTCTTATCTTAAGGAGGGAGTATTTCCAAGAGATCCAAAAGAAGCTCAAAAATTAAGAAATCAGGCCTCTTGCTATGTCTTGTATGAAAATAAGCTATACAAGAGGTCGTACTCCCTGCCACTCCTCAAATATCTCCGACCTTCTAAAGTTGATTATACCTTGAGAGAAGTTCATGAAAGAATATGCAGAAATCATCAGGGGGCGAGATCCTTATCATATAAGTTACTTCAGTAGGGATACTATTGGCCAACAATGCATCAAGATGTGATGGATTATATAAGGAAATGTGACAGGTGTCAGAGAAATGCAAATATTCAAAGACAACCGGCTTCACAGCTCACACCGTTAAGTGCTCCTTGGTCATTTGCACAATGGGTGATGGACATACTTCGGCCTTTTTCCATGGCGCCTGAACAACGAAAGTTTCTACTGGTGCCAATAGATTATTTCACCAAGTAGGTTGAGGCCGAACCTCTAATAAAATTACTGAAGTCAAAGTACAGGACTTCATCTAAAAGTCAATTATTTGGAGGGTCGGCCTGCCTTGGACATTAATCACTGATAATGGGCACCAGTTTATAGGAGCGAAGTTTGCTAAGTTTTGTGAAGATCTGAACATCTCCTCCACTACTTCACATTAGTAGCTCATCCACAGGCGAATGGTGAGGCTGAGGTAACTAATAGAATTTTGCTTCAAGGATAAAAGCAAGGCTTGGAAAGGCAAAAAGAACATAAGTGGATGAACTTTATCATGTGCTCTAGGCTTACTGGACAACCTAAAGATTGCCTACTAGAGAAACTTTCTTTGCATTAGCCTTCAGGATGGAGGCAGTAATCCCGATCATACTCCAACTTCCTTCAGCATGGGTCAAAGCCTTTAATGAACAAAGCAACTCGCAGGATCTCAGAGCAAATCTTGATCTGTCGGAAGAAAAATGAGAGAAGGCTCAAATCCAAATGGTAGCTTACAAGCAAAAGGTAGCTCACTACTACAACTCCAAGATCAAAAGTAAGACATTCAAAGTAGGAGATTTGGTGCTTCGACGAGTAGATATTTTGCAACCTTAAAATCAAGGAAAGCTCATCCCAAACTGGAAAGGCTCCTATGAAGTTGTGAAAATCATCTGATCGAGAACATATTATTTGAAAAAGCTCGAAGGATCAACACTCCCGTGAGAACTTGTGAGTGTATTATTAATAATCTTACCTCAATAAAACTTTCTTATTTCAATACCTTTATTCTTTGGTGCAAAACTATATGATGGTAAGAAATAATTTAATCGAACTTTGTTCTTAAATGAAGAAAGTGGCCTTCGGTTATTTAAGATAGGAGGTGAACTTCGTTCAAGCGAGGGTGAAGACCTCCAGCCCTTAAATAGGAGATAAAGAGGAGAGGCCCTTTCAACGGTCCTTTTGTATCCCAATAACTTTGTTAGAGATAGGATAAGAACCTCGCCCTAACAAAGGCAAAGGCCAACCCTATTAGAAGCAGGAGGAGGACCTCGTCCTGACAAGGGGACAAGGAGAGAGGCCCTTTTGTGTCTCAATAACTTTATTAGGGATAGAAAGAGGACCTCATCCTAATAAAGAAAAAGATCGATCCTGTCAGGAATAAGAGGAGGATCACATCCTGACAAGGGGACAAGGGGAGAGACCTAGTCAACAGCCCTTTTGTATCCCAATAATTTTATTAGAAATAAGATGAGGACCTCATCCTAACAAAGGTAAAGATCAATCCTGTCATAAACAAAAGGAGGACCTCATTCTGATAGTGGGACAAGAGAAGAGGCCTTTTCAATGGCTCTTTTATGCCCTAATAAATTTTTTAGGGACTGAAGGAGGACCTCATCCTAACAAAGGCAAAGGCCAATCTTGTCAGAAATAGGAGAAGGATCTCATCCTGACAGAAGGATAAGGAGAGAGATCCTTTCAATGATCCTTTTATATCCCAATAACTTTGTTAGGGATATAAGGAGGACCTCATCCTAACAAAGAAAAAGATGGTTCCTATCAGAAATAAAAGGAGGACCTCATCCTGACAGGAGGATAAGGGTAGAAGCCCAATCAACGATCCTTTTGTGCCCCATTAACTTTGTTAGAAATAGAAGAAGTACCTCATCCTAATAAAGATAAAGGCTAATCCTATTAGGAATAGGAGGAGAACCTCATCCTAACAGGAGGACAAGGGTAGAGGCCATTTCAATGGCCCTTTTGTGCCCTAATAACTCTATCAAAAAAAGGAGGAAGACCTCGTCCAGGCACAAAAGATGCAAGGACCCAATTATATAATTTTGAAAAAAACTTATCCAAGGGCCATCATCTATAATTAAAGGGTACATATGCCACAGCGAACTACAACTATTATCGAAGGATAACTCCATAATTACGAACAACAAAACAAATAAGAGAGTGAAAAAATCACAAAAGCATAAGTTTGAGATAAGGCAATCGAAAAGTAGTATTTCATTGAAATAAAAGTGCGATACATGGAAACGTCCGCAGGACCAATTTATAAAAAGAGAGAGAAGAAGAAGAAAAAAGATGCTGAAGTCCTACTCAGAGTCAGACATCGGACTGCTAATGCCAGCCAATACCAGGGATAACTTCAAGTCCTTAATCTTTTCTTCGAGTTCCTGCCGAGCTGCCAGGCTTTCACTTAACAACTTCTTATGCCTTTGAGAGTCATCTTTAACTTTTCTCAGCTTTCTTCTTAATACAGCCGATTCAGCCTCTGCATCCTTCATGACATCTTATTGATAGATCATTTGCACCTTCAACTCTAGCAGCTCCATTTGGCTATTCTCGTATAAGATAGACAAACTCTTTAAAGAGATCTGTAAGGATAGGACCTTCGTCGAGTCTCTGCTCGAGCTAGCTTGAGCCCCTTCGGAAAATTATCGTCAAAGTTGAGCGATCTCATCATCAGCTCTTCAAAGCTTTTTCTTGAGGTCGACAACTTGGCCATACCAGTCACGTCTATATTCATTATGAAATTCCTCAACTGCCTGTAATTGACTTTGGAGTTTGGAGAACTTCTTTGTCCAATCCCAACCATATTCTTCCCGATTGGTGGACCATGCCGAACTTCCTTCAAGTACTCGGATCCTTTCTTATGTTGCCTTCAGCTCGACTTTCAAAGAGCTTGCCTTGGCCATCAGGATCCATGTCTTGTTGCTGCTGAGCTTCTTCATCCATTCTAATTCCTCTGTTAGATGGCACTTTTTATTGATATAGTCCATAGCATCCTTTTTATGGACTTGTCCAAGGTGGGTGATTCCAACTATAGCTTCTGAATAATGCTTCTTCAACTTTTGAAGCTCATCCTCTACTTTCTTTAATTTTTTCTTAGTTTAATGAACCTTCCTCTTCAAGTTCTTAATGACAAATCTTAGAGAAAGGCCTTGGGGCAGCGGTGTGGCATCAGCAAGGGGAGATGAAGCATGATTATCTTCATTAAGGGAATTCTAAAAAATAAGCATACCATGGCACAAATTTAAAGTAAACTTATTTTTATTAATTAAAATATTTTTAAATATAGAAGAAGAAATAAATAAAAAAGAAAAATATAAATTAGGATGTCTCAGACCTCTGGGGGAGCAGCCAAGGAGTTCGACGCAGCGTCAGTCAGCCCTAGCTCTTCAGCAGCAAGCTTTACAGGAGGGAGATCGGTTACGACAATAGATGGTCCCACTTTTATGAGCTCAGGTATGGTGCCTTCAAGCCTTGAAAGTAGGTGGAAAGAGAGCAAGGAGTGAATAAAATCAACCATCAAAAAGCTTCGATGAATGCTTCAAAAAAGCTGGCTTGGATCCTATCAAAAGAGCCAGTCTAAGCTGTAGAAGAGCTAGTCTAAGCTAAAGATAAGCCAGCGCAAATTCTGAGAGAGCTGGCTCCAACAGAAGTTCAAAAAGTATATCAGGCTGATACGCCGGAAGAGCTGGCTTAGTTTCTGTTAGAGCCAACCTAAGTGAAAGTCGAGCCAACTCGAACCCTGAGAGAGTCGACTCAAGTAGTTGAATAGAGAGTTGTGATTTGAGTTCTTGCAGGAGACATTACCATCGAGCCAATCCGATTGCTTATCGAGCTAGCTCGAGCAGTAAGCAGGATAGAACATAGTTTCTATTCTGGCCTACGATTAGGTTTAATCCTAGGAACTTAGAGCCTTGGTTTGTAAGGTCCTAAAGGGGCTAACCTATGGATTGGATTAGAATTTATCCAATGGGTGTGTGCATGGAAGACGTGGGAGTACATGGGCTCGGGGAGTGCATCACATTAGGTTAGCTATGGGAGTTTTTTAGATTGGTTCTTATTTGATTAGATATATGTACTCTGTATTGAGTTTTATAAGCTAAGCATAGAATTAATACAAGCTTTTTCTTCCTAAAAAATCTTTTTTCCTTTCTTGTTCTCTCCCTTCTCTCCAAGCCTAAGGTTTGCTAGGATTTTAATAGAACAGTCATCCCTTTTCTCAAATTCTTATTGCTATTTCCATAATTATTGAGTAGCAAAGAATGTTCCCAACAGATTAGTATTAGAGTGGCCATCTAGTTACAACAATTGATATAAGAGCCTTGGTATTAGTTCTGGTGGAGAAAAGGTTAAAGCTTCGTCTGGGGTTGTGGTAAGGTGCTGAACAGATTTCTTTGAACATAGTTTATTCTCTTTTGTATTTGGTTATTGGAATCTGATTAGGATGGTATCAAGTACCATCAAGATGGACTTTGGAAAGTTTGATGGCAAGGGTAACTTCAGCCTTTGGCAGTAAAGGATGAAGGATCTGCTGGTGCAGAATAGAATCTACAAGGTCTTGACCCATAAAAGATCATAAAAGATTTTTGTTGAAGAGTGGGAGGAACTTGAAGAGATAGCCTTCAGTATGATTCATATGTGCCTCACTGATGATGTTCTATTGGAGATTAATATGGAAACCACACCAAAAAAACTTTGGCAGAAATTGGAGAACACATATATGGATAAGAATATGATAAACAAGCTGTGGTTGAAGAAGCTGCTGTACAGTTTATGGATGCCCAAACGAAGAGACCTAGTTTCCCACATCTAGAAGTTCAAACAAGTTTGCTCAAATGTTATGAGCCTTGATATGAAGATTGATGAGGAGGATAAAGCTCTCCTATTATTGTGTTCGCTGCCAACAACATATGATAGTCTCATTACTACTTTGGTGTATGGAAAGAAGACATTAAACTTCGAGAAAGTGGTTGGAATTCTCAGGTCCAACGAGCAGCGAGAGAGGCTAGTTAGAGAAAATTCTAATTCAGAGATGCTTTGTATGAATGAGAAGCAAGGAAGGCCTAAGAAGAGGATTTGAGATAAATCTAAGGATAGATCAAAGTCTTAAGAAAATCATAAAGCTTGAAAATACTACAAGTGTCATCAACCTGGTCATATTAGAAGAAATTGCCCACTTTTGAAGAATAAAAATGAGAAGGGCACTTCTAAGGGTGGATCGACTAGCAAGAGTGGTGCTCTATTATCTGAAGATAGTGAAAAAGCTATACTAATAGTATCAGATGGAGTAGTAGAGTTGGACAAACACTATACACTGGATTCAGCATGTTCCCAGCATTATACCGCACATCGAGAGTGGTTCTCATCTTATGAAAGATCCGATGGAGGGAGTGTAAGTCTTGGAGATGATCACCGATGTAAAGTTGCTGGTATTGGTACAGTTAGAGTGAGAAAGTATGATGGTGTCATACGAATACTCAGTAATGTGAAGCATATATTAGAACTGAAGAAGAACTTGATATCCTTGGGTTACTTGGAAAAATAGGGATATGCTTTCAGTTGTCAACCAAGTAGCAAGTGTTTGAGGATTTTCAAGGGTGCATTGGTGGTGATGAAAGAGAGAAGACTGAGCAACAACCTATATAGAATGGAAGGCTCGGTGGTTATAGATAGTGTAGAGGTATCTATAGCAGCATAGGAGGAGCAGTTAGCCTACAAGCTATGACACTATCGTATCGATCACTTAAGTGATAGGGGGCTCATAGAGTTGAGTAGGAGATGTCTGATTCCAGTAGTCAAAAAGAAAGGAGATGACATATGTGAGCCTTATATCTATAGCAAACAGCATAGAGTTTCATTTGCCAGTAGTACCAAGTAGAATAAAGCAATTTTGGAGCTTGTTCACTTAGATGTATGGGGACTGACACCTATTGCATCTTGAGGTGAAGCAAGATATTTTATCACCTTTATAGATGATTTTTTTAGGAAGGTATTGGTCTATCTGATGAGAAAAAAATTAGATATTTTTTCCTAATTTAAAATCTGGAGAGCTGAGGTAGAGAAGGAAATAGGGCAGCTAGTGAAGTGTTTGAGATCTGATAATGGAGGAGAATACACTAGCCTAGCATTCAAAAAATACTATGAGGATAATGGAATAAAATGCCATTACATAGTGAAGATGACCCCTCAGTAGAACGATGTTGTGGAGAGGATGATTTGAACACTAATAGAGAAGGTCGGAAGCTTGAGGCTACAGGCATCACTGCCCAAATCATTTTGGGGTGATGTTTTTATTTATACATGTTTTCTTATGAATAGATCTTTCCATAGAAAATTGAATAGAGGACTTTCAGAGACTGTCTAAAGTGGGAAGAAGGTGGAGCTTGGCCACCTAAAGGTGTTTGGTTGCCCTGCATATGCTTTAGTAGAAGAAGTCGACAGAAGCAAGTTGGATTCAAAGTCACAGAAGGTGATATTCATCGAATTTTCATGAGGTGTGAAGGATTTCTTGCTATGAGATTCACATTTTCAGAAGTGTGTCATCAGTCAAAATATGATATTTGATGAAAAGAGCATCATGTTGAAGCCAAAAAGTGCAAATGGAGTTGTGAAGACAACATAGGATAGCATGGGAAAGCTCTCGGATACAGGTGATTTGCCCTCAACATCAACCTTAGATCGTATTCACTTTAAGATGAAGGTAGGTAGGCATGGTGATATACTTATAGAGGACAAGCATGGAGAGCTATCTATCTTGGAAGAAGTGCAGAGGTAGCCACAGGCAGCAAATTTGTAGGATACTGTAAGGAGAGTAGTACTACACAAGCCGAAGCGCACTATTCACAAACCGATGTGATATGGCATTGATGAGACTATCTCCTATACTCTCATCACTGCCAATGGAGATCCGCAAAGTTTGAAGGAGGCCATGGAGAGTCCGAACTAGAAGTCATGGATGTAGGCCATGATGGAAGAGATGGAGTCTCTCAGGAAGAATTGGACATGGCAGTGAAGGAACCAGGTCTAGGATTTCATAGGTAGATCTTGAAACTTTTTCAAGATCTTACAGCGAAAGACTTAAATAAATCTAAAATTTATTTAAATAACCATATAAACACCTAGATCTCAGATCTATTACATGATTAAGGCATGATATTAAATCAAAAATTAAAATCAAATAAGAAAGAAAAAGGTTGATCAAATCAACCTAGATCTACACTACATCAAATGCAGGTATAAAGTTTATAGATCAGATCTATTATCCAAGCAAGTTTAGATATTCTAACCTACTGATCCAAGCTTGAGGATGAAGCCACAAGCTGCACATACATTCGGCCTCTAGGAGTAGTCCACACGAGCCTATGATCTCTGATCTAAAATCCGATGCAGAAAATCAGCACAATATGCTAGTACTATGCTAATCCTTTTTCGATGGTCGATCCAATGTTCCCTTCTTCAAAATTGGACTCTTCAAAATATGAGAAGAAAGATGAGAGTTTGCTGATTTGAGACTCTCTCAAACAAAAATCAAAACCAAAGGAGGAGAGATTGAAAATAAAACAGCCCTAGAAGAAGACCCTCTTCTTCTTCTCTTTTCTCTCACCTAGACAACTAGTTTGGTGCCTATGGAACCCCCACGCCCAAGGATCCTCTTCATCTAATTTTTGCACACCCCAAACCTCTCCCAAAGCTCTATATTTCATAAAAAGATCAAAACAAAATTCATCCAATAAATTAGAAAAAAGAAGAGTCCAAGTTAGGTTAAATTCCTAGACTAGGAATATCCAAACATAGAAAGTTGTTGGGGCTCCCAATTCCGCACCTCCTCCACAATTTTTGGTATGGACCATCAAGGGAGGGTGTACAAAAAAAGGGATTATTTTCATGGAATAAGAGAAGAATTAATTAAAAGAGGGGGCGACACTCAAGCAAAGATGTTTTGGTTAATAAGGATTCTATCTCATAGAATCCTAAGCAAAACCAATTCCTCCTTTGACTTGGTCTTCCACCTAACTTTCAAATATGACTTGGAGGGAGAGAGGGGGTGTGAAAATTAGGAAGAAAGAAATTTTCTAGGAAAAATACCTAAAAAATAGGTATGGGGTGTGTTGGGACCAAGGTGGTGCAAGGAGATAGGGAGTCCTAGTCACACTAGGACTCCTATTTTGACTTGGTCAAACAAGATCTTTTAACCAAATAGAATCAAGATTAAACCAACCTAATTAAATAAGATCCTAACTCATTTAATAAATTAATTAAATTAGATTAAATTATATTTTATTTTGATTTATTTTCTAATCAAATTAGAAAATTAGGTTAATCGGAGTCCTAGTTAGAGTAGGACTAGTTCTTCCTTGCATTTGGCTTATCCAATAAACCAATTGAACTTGATCCAATCAAGTCCAAACCAAATCTAATTAAATCATATTTAATTAGACTTAATCTCAGCCTATTAGCTTAATCAAATTAAGCCAATTAGCAGTCTAATTGCTAAACGATCCTCCTACAACACTTACACCAGGTTAAACACCAATCGTATTGATTGTTTAACCCTAGAATGATTCTTAATCGTTGATCAACCATCCGATCAGATCATAAGCTCTAATCTATGTGACCTCATAGATCCAAACTTAAATCGGTAGCATAGAAATAAATTACTATACCAATTGAAGTGATCATCTAGCAATGATACTCGACGGTCGGATAGGTCGAAGGTGTAGAACACCATCCTTAGAACCCATGCGGATATAGTTTCCATATAATTCATCCCCTTGACCACAATGCTCGTAGGACACATCAGAGTTCAACTGTCAACTCTGATTAGGTTGTCCATATTATATTTTAAAATATCAAATCCATCTAATAGATTATCCTGGCCAAGGTTTTGCTATATTGAAATACAGTGATACATTCTTCTCCAACTCTTGGAATAATCAATTCCATCTTGATCACACTCTGACTTTGTAAGTACTTGACTATGCCGATAAGCCTTCCATTGTTGAATTAAAAATTCAGTTAGTTCAGTACCAAAGCACAGTGAGTTACTAGCAAATCACTGAGGTAATCTCAAGTCTAAGGGATACTTATACCTATATCCCATCAGAAACATTCTCGACAGTAGAATGCTCTGAAGTTGGTCACGTTCAATGATGATGTACCCATACATCTCTCCTATATGCCATACCAGTGTCTCCACACATCTTGGTTAAAAGGACAACCAAACTATATGGCGTATAGTAACCTATGCTCGATAGATGCTGTCATCTTAATTAATAGCCTATCATTTGATCGTGAATAAATTTAAAGACTAATCAATAAATTCTCTCTTTATCAAAGCTAAATAGTCCTAAGGACTTCATCACAACAATGAAGTTCATTAAAAAATATAAACTTATGATAAAAAAAGATGCAAAAATATTTTTCATTAATTAATAAATTAATTACAATATCTCAACCATGAACAAGCTGATGATTAGCTTTGGGACAGAATTTTCAACAACTTCCACTTATCCTAAAGCCACTCGGCACAGTATCTTATACTCATCTTCAACTTATGGTTGTCGAACTCCATGATTGCCAGGGCTTTAGTGAAGGGGTCGACTAGATTCTTCTTTCTGTCAATCTTCTAAAGGTCAACATTACCACGATCCACGATCTCACGAACCAAATAGAAGTGGCGTAGAATGTACTTTGTTCGCTGGTGTGCCTTTGGTTCCTTTGCTTGAGCTCTACCGCCAGTGCTATCACAGTAAAGTAGGACTGGACCATCAATGGAAGGTGCTACTTTGAGCTTGGTGATGAACTTTCTCAACCACACAGCTTTCTTTGCTACATCTGATGTTGTCATGTACTCTGCTTCGCAAATAAAGTCAGCCACTATATGCTGCTTGAAACTTTTTCAGCAGATGGCTCCATCATTTAGAGTAATGATATACCCCGACACACTTTTACTATCATCATGATCAGATTGAAAGCTGGAATTTGTAAATCCCATAAGCTTCAAATCTGACTCACCATAAACCAACCATTGGTCCTTAGTATTTTTCAAATACTTAAGGATGGTTTTAACCACCTTCTAGTGATTTTCTCCAGGGTCAGACTAGTATCTACTCACTACTCCTAGTGAGTATGCCACGTCTAGTTTCGTACATATCATTGCATACATAATAGACCCTACCGTTGAAGCATATGAAATTCTACTCATACGCTCTTTCTCTTCAAGAGTTGTCGGACAGTCCTTCTTAGAGAGAGAAATTTCTTGGCCTATTAAAAGATAGCTCTTTTTGGAATTCTCCATACTGAACCTCTTCAGCATAATTTCTATGTACGTGGATTGGGATATACCAAGCATTCTTTTAGATCTATCTCTATAGATCTTTATCCCTAAGATGTAGGAAGCTTCATCCAAGTCCTTCATGGAGAACTGTGATGACAATCAGACTTTTATTCTTGTAGTATAGGGATGTTATTTTTTATTAAGAGAATATCATCCACATACAAAATAAGAAATACCACTGCTAGACCATTTGCCCATTTGTAAATGCAGGATTCTTTTCCATTCTTAACGAAGCCATACATTTTGATCACTTTATCAAAACGCATGTTCCAACTCCAAGATGCCTGCTTCAATCCATAAATGAATCTCTAAAGCTTGCACACCTTGAACTCATCTGTGGATGTGAACCCTTCAGGTTGTATCAAATACACCTCTTCGATTAGCTCTCCATTTAGGAAAGCTATCTTGACATCTATCTACCAGATCTCATAGTCCAGATAGATAGCAATGGCAAGCATGATTCGAATAGACTTGAACATTGCCACAGAGAAGAACGTCTCATCATAGTCAATACCATAACATTGACGATACCCCTTGGCAACCAAACGAGCTTTATCGATCTTCACCTTTCCATTGTGCCCCTCTTTCTTTTGAAGACCCATTTACACCCAATGGGTTTAACCCCTTCAGGTGGGTCAACTAATGTCCACACATCATTGATCTTCATGGAATCCATTTTGGATCTCATGGCTTCTAGCCATTTCTCAGAGTTGGATCTCTGCATCGCATCCATATAAGTGATTGGATCTTCATCGTTCTCATCGAGTTCGATCAGATCACCATCTTGGACCAAGAATCCATAGTATCTGTCCAGATGGCAGGGTACTTTATTGGATTGCCTTAATGGTGCGAGTTCACTAGGCTGCGAATCTAATCTGATCAAATCCGACTTGGGTTCAACATTCTGTGTCGGACTTTCTACCTGTTGAACTTCATCAAGTTCAACCTTAGAGGCAATAGTTTTTTCATCTAGGAACTCCTTTTCCAAAAAGGTTGTCCTAAGGCTGACGAACACCTTTTATTCATCAGCATGGTAGAAATAGTATCCTTTGGTCTCTTTTAGGTATTCTATAAATGTACACTTATCAGACCTAGGTCCAAGTTTGTCTGTAACTAACCATTTGACATAAGTCGGGCACCCCCAAATCCTAAGGTGTGAAAGTGCTGGCTTACGCCTTGTCCATATCTCATATAGGGTTTTAACTACAGACTTACTTGGAACCCTATTTAATAGATAACAAGCCGATTCGAGTGTATATCCCTAGAAGGATATCGACAAGTTGGCAAATCCCATCATAGATCGGACCATGTCTAACAGAGTTCGATTCCTCCTTTCAGATACCCCATTATGCTGTGGTGTTTTAGGAGGAGTCCATTGGGAGAGAATTCCATTCCCTCCTAGATATGTGAGAAACTCATCATAAAGGTATTCTCCTCCTTGATCAAATCGAAGAGTTTTAATACTCTTTCTAATTTATTTTTCTACTTCGCTTTGAAATTGTTTGAACATTTCCAAAGAATTGGACTTATGTTTCATCAGATAGACATATTCATATCTAGATAGATCATCTATGAAAGTGATGAAGTAGATGTATCCACCTCTGACACTTGTGCTCATTGATCTATATACATCAGTATGTACTAGACCTAAGAGCTTATTGGCTCTCTCACCTTTTCTAGTGAAAGGTGATTTGGTCATTTTACCAAAAAGATAGGACTCATAGGTTGGAAGTGATTCACAATCATTAACTTTGAGGATTCCCTCCTGAGTCAACCTATTTATCCTATTCTTATTTATATGACCTAGCCTATAGTGCCATAAGTAGATATTTGATATACTATCTAATCTAGGGTGCTTGCTAGTAGAATAGACTATATTAACTGATTGTGATAACATATATACACCATTATTCAATTATCCATAGAAAGCAGTAACACCATTCATAATGACATTACAAACTCATTTTTTTATTAAAATTTCATAATTATTCATAGTCAAAAGGCCTACAAAAATGATATTTAAAAAGAAACTAGGACATAAATGACAATCACTAAGAACAATGGTATGAGATTCAAATACAAGTTTCAAAATTTCTAAAGCTAGAACTGGAGCTGGTCTTCCATCTCCAACGTTCAGGAATCTCTCGTCTTGCTCGAATCTTCTACTAACCTACAATTCCTGCAATGAATTGCAAATATGGTAAGGGCTACCAATATCCAATACCCAGTCAGTAATATCATAAATAGAAAAATTATAAGGAGTTATCATTAAATACTTTGCCCAGCAATAGCTTGCTTCTTTCTCTATCTATTCGGATCCAGGGAGGCAATGAACTGAGGATAGTTCTTCTTTCAGTGCCTCTTCTTCTTGCAAAAGAAGCATTCGGCTTAACTCTTATCGAGCTTGGTCTTTGGGGTCTGAGCTTGCACAGGTATCCTAGCATGAACATGCACCTTCTTGGCTTTCTTCTTCTTGTTCTTCTTCCCTTTTCCAAAAAATCGACAACGAGAAGACGAACCTCCCACTTTCACCAACTCCTTATGGAGTTGGTGATCCTTCTCAAAGTTTTGAAGTAACCCCATTAACTCATGGTAGTCCACTTCAGGCTTTGACATTCTATAATGTGTAAGGAATGGGATATAAGACTTGGGCAGCGAGTTTAGTATTACATCTTTTTCAAGTTGTTTATGCAAGAAAAAGCCGAGCTTGCTTAAGCGCTCTATCAACTCGATCATGTACAATACATGATTAGTGATAGAGGCACCATCCTGCATTCTAGCGTTGAAGATGGCACAACTAATCTTGTTCCTCTCAACATCATCGGATGTGAGAAAAGAATCCTCCAATACTTGGAGTATTTCGTTTGGCTGAGCTATCTCAAACTTGCAACTGAACTCATCACTCATCGCAGCCAGCATAATGCAGTGCACCATGGTTCGATCACTGAGCTACTTTTGATAAGTATCTCTGACTGTTCCACATGCATTGATAGCTGGCTCCTTAGGTGTAGAATCCATCAGCACATATAGGATCCGTTCATGCTCCAAAACAATTTTCAACTTTCGATACCAGCTACCGAAGTTGGATCCCACCAACTTATCATTGTCCAACAATGATTGAAATGATAGAGAAGTGGCCATGTCTATACAAAGAAAAACTAAAATCTAATTAGTAATTGATTCATTAAATCTAAAGATTTGGACTTTAATCAAAAGGTTTCTTCCACTATTTTATTCGAATTGGTAGCCTCTACCTTCAATTTGACGAATTATCCTAATTTCTTAGTGGATACTAGAATCTACATAGACTGTACACAAGCCCAACTTTGGTTGGCCCACCCATGTACAGAGTAGGAATATAACCAATTATTTTTTAAATAATTTTTAGTAATTAAATTTTGCCCCAGGGCCTAATCAATTAGCTTTGGCCTTCTCAGAAAAGGATCCAGTTAGGTCCAACCATTAACATGACCATACTTGGACCATCCAACCAATGAATGATCAGACCTAACTTTGGTTGGCCCATCTGACCACCATTTAGAATGATGTATCTAAGAGATCATATAATGAATGATAATTCCATCAACTGATAAGCACCAGGCCTTTGGGCCTCCAATGATTATCCAACTGATGGACCCATTATCATCCACTTTAATGGAAGGCTATGATCCAATTATCATATAACTATTTTATTTAAGGAATCTAATAATTTTAGAGGATTTATTTATAGAAGTGAGTAGATTAGATTAATCAGCTTGTCATGATCCTCCCACTAACTTCACCAAGTCAGCTTAAGAAAGACCATTAATAGGTTGGTCTAGGAGCACCTAAATCAGTCAAACTGATTTATCTAGCTGACATGGGTTAGCTCGAATAGTCAAGCAATCCGATCAAAACATAATCTCACCAAGAGGTCAGATAAGTTCAATCAGTGGAAGGGTCTACCAGGCTTACCTTAGACACCATCAAAAATGACCAGGTAAGCAGGCTACCAATTAAAAATTACTGATCTGGTTTATCTTAGATACCAACTAGTTTAATTAGTTTTAATTAAATCAACCTAACAGTTCGTGCTAGACCGCGTAGCCAAGAATCAAGTCCATCTTGGGTCTTGTTAAAGACATGGACTTGACCAACTATAACTATTGTAATTGATCTAAAGAACCTTTGATCTAATCTAAGACAACAATTGATTAGATTTAGTCAATTCTCTAATTAAGTCCATTCTTTAATCTAACCTTAGATCTAATCTAATTAATGGATCTAATCTCCACTAACCCATTTAACCCAATATGTTATGATTTGTGTCTTAAGATCTTCAATTCACAATCCTAGATCCTAATCAATCAACTTCTTAATTCTCAATTAAGTTTTGAGCTGAAAGTTGGGGTTCGATTTTTCGAAAATGATTTTCATGTTTGTAAAATATTTTTACAACATGGTTCTATCAACCAAGTTGCATGTTTGATTCATAATAAATATGCAAGTAAAATAAATATAAAACTACTTTAGATCTAATCTAAACAGATTCATATAATTGAAACAGTTTTAATAATAATCAATCATAAATCTTCCTAGATAAAATCTAACTCATTTATGATGATTGAAATCAGATTAAAATATTTTTAATCAGATCATAAAATCTCTTAGATCTAATTTAAAATTTTATGATTAATATTTTAAATCAGCACGTACTAGGTAACCTATTCACTATAAGGGGTAAACCTTACAACAGGACAACCTTATGATAGTCCATATAATCTAAAATATTTTAATTTTTTTAATTTTATATTTAATAATTAAATTATAAATTAGATCTAATCTAAGAAATAATTTAGATATGTACAAAAAATTATGTAATAAGAATCTTGCTCTGATACCAATTGAAGGAATCAGATCTAGGATTTCACAGGTTGATCTTGAAACTTTTTCAAGATCTTACAATGGAAGACTTAAATAAATCTAAAATTTATTTAAATAATCATGTAAACATCTAGATCTTAGATCTATTATATGATTAAGGTATGATATTAAATCAAAAACTAAAATTAAATAAGAAAAAAATGGGTTGATCAAATCAACCTAGATCTACACTACATTAAATGCAAGTAAGAAGTTTATAAATCATATCTATTACCTGAGCAAGTTTAGATGTTCTAACTTACTGATCTAGGCTTGAGGATGAAGTCATGAGCCACACACGCATCCGACCTCTAGGAGTCGTCCACACAAGCCTATGATCTTTGATCTGAAGTTCGATGTAGGAAATCAGCACAGCATGCTAGTACTGTGTTGATCCTTCTTTGACGATCGATCCAATGCTCCTTTCTTCAAAATTTGGACTCTCCAAAATATGAGAAGAAAGATGAAAGTTTGTTGATCTAAAACTCTCTCAAAAAAAATTAAAAGAAAGAAGGAGAGATTGAAAATAAAATAGCCCTAGAAGAAGACCCTCTTCTTCTTCTCTTTTCTCTCACCTAGATACCTAGTTTGGTGCCCATGGAACCCCCATGCCCAAAGACCCTATTTCTCTAACTTTTGCACACCCCAAATCTCTCTCAAAGATCTATATTTTATAAAAAAATTAGAATAAAATTTATCGAATAAATAGGGAAAAAGAAGTATCCAAATTAGGTCAAACTCCTAGACTAGGAATATCCAAACATGGGAAGTTGTTGGGGTGCCCAACTCTTGGGTGCCTCCTCCACAATTTTTGGTGTAGACCAGAAAGGGAGGGTGCACAGAAAAGGAGATAATTTTCATAGAATAAGAGAAGAATTAATTAAAAGAGGGGACGGTACTCAAGGGAAGATGTTTTGATCAAAAAGGATTCTATCTCATATAATCCTAAGCAAAACCAATTCCTTCTTTGACTTGGTCTTCCACCTAACTTTCAAACATGACTTGGAGGGAGAGAGGGGGCATGGAAATTAGGAAGAAAAAATTTTTCATAAAAAATACCTAAGAAATAGGTATGGAGGGCGTTGGGACCAAGGTGGCGTAAGGAGATAGGGAGCCTAGTCACACTAGGACTCCTGTTTTGACTTGATCAAACAAGATCTTTTAACCAAATAAAATTAAGATTAAACTAACCTAATTAAATAAGACCCTAACCTATTTAAGAATTTAATTAAATTATATTAAATTATATTTAATTTTGATTTATTTTTTAATTAAATTAGAAAATTAGGTTAATCGGAGTCCTAATTAGACTAGGACTAGTTCTTCCTTGCACTTGGCTTATCCAATAAACTAATTAAACTTGATCCAATCAAGTCCAAACCAAATCTAATTAAATTATATTTAACTAGACTTAATCTCAGTCTATTGGCTTAATCAAATTAAGCCAATTAACAATTCAATTGCTAATCGATCCTCCTAGAATACTTGCACTAGGTTAAATACCAATCGTATTGATTATTTAACCCTAGAACGATTCTTAATCATTGATCAACCATCTGCTCAGATCATAAGCTCTAATGTGTGTGACCTCATAGATCTAAACCTAAGTCGATAGTATAAAAATAAATTTTTATATCAATCGAAGTAACCATCTAGCAATGATACCTGACGGCTGGATAGGTCGAAGGTGTAGAACACCATCCTTAGAACCCATGTGGATATAGTTTTCATATAATTCATCACCTTGACCACAATGCTTGTAGGACACATCAAAGTTCAACTATCAACTCTGATCAGGTTGTCAACATTGTATTTCAAAATATCAAATCCATCTGATGGATTACTCTAGCCAAGGTTTTGCTATATTGAAATACAGTGATTCATTCTTCTCCAACTCTTGGAGTGGTCAATTCCATCTTGATCACACTCCAACTTCATAAGTACTTGACTATGCTCAGAAGCCTTCCATTGTTGAATTAGAAATCCAATTAGTCCAGTATTAAAGCACAGTGAGTTGCTTGTAAGTCACTAAGGTGATTTCAGATCTAAGGGATACTTATACATATATTCCGTCAGAGATATTTTCGATAGTAGAATGCTCTGAAGTTGGTCATGTTTAATGATGATGTACCTATACATCTCACCTGTATGCCATGCCAGTGTCTCCACACATCTTAATTAAGAGGACAACCAACCTATATGGCATATAGCGACCTATGCTCGATAGATCGTGTCATCCTAATTAACAACCTATCATTTGGTCATGAATAAATTTAAAGACTAATCAATAAATCCTATCTTTATTGAAACTAAATAGTTCTAAGGACTTCATCACAACAATGGAGTTCATTAGAAGATGTAAACTTATGATGAAAAAAGATGTCAAAATATTTTTTATTAATTAATAAATTAATTACAATATCTCAACCATCAACAGGCTGATGATTGGCTTTGGGACATAATTTTCAACAGGCAGCTAATGGATCTACCGGATGATGCTTAACCCATTGGCTCCAAATGAATTTTCACTAGAAAAGAGGCACCTTTAGATCAAGGTGGAGTGAGGTACAAGGCTAGACTGGTAGTTAAAGGGTACTCATAGAGAGAAGAAATTGATTACTCAGACGTCTTCTCTCTGGTTGTCAGACATACATCCATTAGGATGATGTTGAGAATAGTTGCTACTCATGATTTGAAGCTAGAGCAAATGGACGTTAAGACAGCATTTCTCCATGGAGATTTGGAGGAGAACATATACATGGAGTAGCCATAAGACTTCAACAAGCCTGGGTCAGAGGGAGAGGTCTGTTTATTGAAGAAATCACTGTACGGATTAAAGTAGTCTCCTAGACAATGGTACAAGTGGTTTGATACTTATGTGAGAAGTATTAAACTTTCCAGAGGCGATCATGATCCATGTGTATATGTGAGTTCTCTAAAAAATGGATCTTGATTATACTTACTCTTATATGTAAATAACATGCTAATAACATGCAAGAGTAAGGAAGTAGTATAGGAGTTGAAGGAAGCTTTATCTCAAAAATTTGAGATGAAAGACTTGGGGCCTGTAAAGAAGATCCTAGGTATGAAAATTGTCAGAGATAGAACTAAGAGGCTGCTACATCTATCTCAAGGAGGATACATCAAGAAGATCTTAGAGAGGTTTAGTATAAAGGATGCTAAATCGGTAGAGCCACTACTTGCCAGGCATGTTAGACTCTCTAAGACCATATCATCATAGACTGAGATAGAGATTTAGGAGATGAAAAAGGTTCCATATACTTTTGGTGTGGAAGTATCATGTACTCTATGGTATGTTGTAGGCCAGATTTAGCCCATGTAGCGAGTCAGGTGAGCAATTTTATGGCTCAGCTTGAAAAGAAGTACTAGAGAGCACTGAAGGATATCTTCAGATTCTTGGCAAGTTTGGTTGGGATCGGCATCCACTATGGTCAGTAGGAAGGTGCTAAGGAACATCCTAACATATCTAAAAAGGCTCAAGGGCTAATAGAGGAATTTATGGATGCAGATTTTAGTGAAGATGTGGATACTTGATACTCGACTATAAGTTTTGTATTCAGCTTGTATGGAGGTCCAGTCTCATGGAGATCATGCTTGCAACTAATTATGACCTTGTCCACTACTGAAGCAAAGGAAGCTCTATGGTTGGAGGGCTTGGCACTAGAGATGAAATTTTCACAAGATGTAGTCAGGATGCATTATGACAACCAGAGTGTTTTGATGCTCGCATAGAATTTTATATATCATGTGAGGACCAAGCACATTGATATTAGATACCACAGGATCAGAGAGCTTGTGGAGGATGGTGAAGTGGAGTTGGTGAAGGTTCACACTAAGAAAAATCCAGCTGATGTGCTCACAAAGGTACTTCCATGGAATAGTTTTTACAATTGCATGGTATTGATGGGGTTGTCATATAGAGCTGAGTTCACAAGGACTTGAGAGCACCAAGGTGGAGATTGTGAGCTCAAGTATGGTGCTCTCAAGCCTTGGATGTAGGTGAAAAGAAAGCAAGGAGCGAATGAAATCAACCATCGAAAAGCTTTAGTGAATGCTTCAGAAAACCTGACTTGGATCCTATCAGAAAAGCCATCCCAAGCTGAAGACGAACCAGCTCAAATTCTAAGAGAGCTGGCTTGAGCAAAAGTCTAGAAAGTATATTAGGCTGATATGCTGGAAGAGCTGGCTTAGTTCCTATCAGAGCTAGCCCGAGTGGAAGTCGAGCTAGCTCAAACCCTGAGAGAGTCGGCTCGAGTAGCAGAATAGAGAGTTGTGATTCAGGCTCTCGCAAGAGACATCACCATCGAGTCGATCCGATTGATGATCGAGCTAGCTCGAGCAGTGAAAAGAATAAAACATAGTTTTTGTTCTGGTCTAGGATTTGGTTTAGTCCTAGAAACTTAGGGCCTTAGTTTGTAAGGTCCTAAGGGGGCTAACTTATGGATTGGACTAAAATTTCTCCAATGGGTGTGTGCATGGAAGACATGGGTATACATAGGCTCGGAGAGTGCATCACATTAGGTTAGCTAGGAAAGTTTTTTAGATTGTCTTATTTGATCAAGTATATATACTCTGTACTAAATTTTGTAAACTAAGCATGGAATCAATACAAGCCTTTTCTTCTTAAAAAATCTCTCTTCCTCTCATATTCTCTTCCTTCTCTCCATACCTAGGGTTTGCTAAGGTTTCAACAGAATGGCCATTCTTTTTCTCAAATCCTTGTTGCTATTTTCGTAATCATTAAGTAGCAAGGATTGTTCCCAATAGATTAGTATTAAAGTGGCCATCTAGTTACAACAGCCTCTTCATCAGGAGCTCCTCCAATCAGGAAGTTGAGATCAAACTCGAAAAACTTATTTGCTATCCTATTCTCGTAGAGCTCGAACCCCTTGATGAAGGCTTCCTGGCTGAACTTGACATTCAAGTCCCTCATCTCAGAGGAGACCTTGAACTTCTCTACTGCTTAGGCCTTCGCCTCCTAGATCTACCTCAAAATTTGCTCCTTTAGTTTGGCAATCTCAGTTTCAACCTTTTTCCTCCTCTCTTCTTCCAAAGCCAAAGAAGCCTTCAGCTTCGCTGATGTTTGCTCTTCCTTCTTGAGCACCTCCTGAAGAACTCTGACCTCGACAACCTTCACCCTCATGAGGCGGTCGACTTCGGCAGCTTTCTTTTTTTGAATGTGGCTAATCTCAGCTTGATGATCCTCCTGAGCCTTCAATGCTTCTGACCTCAAGCAGTTCACCATTTTGATGTGAGCAAGCAATTGGTGATCCGACTATAAGGAATAAATTAAGTTATGTGCATATATATATATAAAAGAAGAGATAAAATAATTACCTTAAGGAAGGTTCCGAGGGAATCCTAAATGCACTGCTCATAGTTGAAGTCAATGATCTTGTCTACCACCTCAGGGAGGGCAAATTTATCGACCAAATCCCTGATGATGTCCCGGTTACAAAAGAAATTTTCTTTTAAGTCTTTGTCATCATTATCGGACTTATTGGGATGAGCTTTGCATCAAACTTTTATAGTGACCGACTTCTTTTTCTCCTTCCTTTTTTCCTCTCTTTTCTCTTCTTGCAGGTTGCTCTAGAACATGAACTTCAGTAGGAGGGCTTGAAGATGTCGAAGGCACTGCGGTCCCATCAACAGTGCCAACCTTGATAGTCAAAATAACCTCGTCGCCACCAGTGACCTCTGGAGTAGCAGTGGCATCGACAGGTGCTGTAGAGCTTGGGATATTAATCCTTGCCTTCTTTAAAATCTTGATGGGTGCTTTTCCTTTTCTCTTATGTGCCTGAAGCTCTTTAGCGAGCATTTCAACTGCCTGAGTATCCATCTCTACAATAAAGGAGGAGGCACGATAAAAAAAAAGAAAAAAATTTTAATACAAGAAAAAACTTGTGAAGTGCAGAGATATACCAGTAGGATTGAGAGGACTCAAGCCCACATTGAACAAAGTCTGATCTTTCAAAAGTTCAGATAGGAGGAGAACCTGGTAGTTCCTAAGTTTATTGGCAAAATCAAGGTCGTCCCCCTATAAACTAGGAGCTCGATGAACTGATTCTCTAAGAAAACCCTAGGGATGAAGCCCTAACTCTAAAGTTGGGTAGGACATAAAGAAGAACCTCTCCTTCTAGTTATAAATAGAAGAAGGGGCACCTTTCAATAGTCTTTTATTGCCAAACTGGGGTAAGAAGTACCACCAGTCCTTCGTCAAAGGATGATCCTTAAAAGTATAGTAATTTTAGAGTAGAAAAATGGTTAGACGAACTTCAGCAAAGAGGCAAAAGGAGATGAATCCGATAATGAACCTAAAAGAGTTCGACACTATTGAAACAAAGGAGATGTTCAAAAAATAGAAAAGGACTACTACAAAAGGGAGGAGGAGAAGTCTCAGTCCAGCGTGAAAAGCTTCTAAGTATAGACAAAAACATCTTAGAGAAGCGGAATAAGCCCAATCACTTGGTCCAGAAAGTTTTAGTTTGTACTCAGGAGGGATTCCATAACGGATCTTGATTAAGAAAAGGTCATCCAAAGATAAGAAACATAGAATGGTTCCAGATATGAAGTTTGCCTAGGGTACATCCCTAAGTTCGGTCTTTTTTTTGAAATTAGGATTTTAGAAAGATGAACCAGACAGACTCCTAGAACCAGATGACCATGAAGTTTTGGAAGACATTTAAATCAAAGAAAACTTAAAAATCTCCAAGAAAGCGGCAAAAAAAGGTTATAAAACCTTATGGAAAGAATAGCGAAACTCGTAAAAGAAGACTAAAAAGCCAAAAAGCAAAAGAAAAAAAGAGAGAGTGACTGAGGACTAACCTAGATTGGTAAGAAGATGACCGAAAAGATGAGATGCAGCTAAGAGAGACTTCGACAGCCGGAAGGGTTGTGAATGAGAGGAAATAAGATGAGATGATCGAGAGAGTAGGAATTAGTCAGTGATGGCTGGAAAATCGATGGAAAGGGTGGAACACTTAGAGACAAAGAAGAATGAACGAAGGAAGAAGGAAGACTTGGACAGAGGTGAAGAGCTAGAAGGGAGAAGAAGAAGGACTTAAATAGACATACAAGATTAGAAAAAGTTATGAATACAGACCCTCCTTAGTCAATCCCAGCCTACCGCGTGCCCCACTCACCCCAAATGCCTATCAGGGTAATAATTGCATCATAATACGGAGCTTCATGCTGGATGAGTTTTCAAAAAATTTTGCCTCTTCAAGTCATCCAGCATTAAAACACTGACACCAATTCAAAAAAGGCCAAATTATTTTATTTTTTGAGAGTAGGAACCAGATTGGCATCAGAAGACTTTGGTGATAGTAGTTTTCATACTTTCTTCATCTGAAATTCAAACTCGAAAGTCGGAGGATAAGTATTAGGGGTAAAATAACCCCCATCGAAGTTTCTGTCCACCAACCTCCACTTTATAGAAATTTGCCAATCTTCTCACTAACGAAGTCCATGTTGTAGAACTTGCCAAAAGCATATTAGAGTCCGACCAGACGATTAAGGATAGTAAAGAAGAACTATTGTTTTACTAACCAACGAATGATAGGGCCAAAGCCTAGTTCTCCCAACCTTAATTGGTGATGAATCTCGAAGATGGATGAAGTCCCATATTGTAAATAACGGACTCCTTCAGCCGTACTCCTTCCAGATAGACTCCTTTAACCATGCTCCTTTCGAATGGACTCCTCCAGCTGCACTCCTTCCGAATGGACTCTTATAGTCGTGCTTCTTCCAAACGGACTCCTTCATTCGTGCTCCTTCTGGATGGACTCCTTCAGTCGCACCCCTTCTGGATGGACTTCTTTGATTGTGCCCCTTTCGGATGGACTCCTTCAATCATACTTCTTTTGGATGGACTCCTTCCATCATGCATCTTTTAGACGAACTCCTCCAGTCACACTCATTCCAGGCGGACTCCTTCTGAATGCACTCCCTCCAATCGTGCTTCCTTCAATTGAAGTTCTTTCATTCGAACATCTTTTAGGATGAGCATCTCTCAGCCAATCATAGACCCACTTAGCCCATGTTATGTCTGTCAGCTGAGACCATCCAAAAGAACCTCATCAAACCACTAATTCATGACAACTGCTCCACGAAGAATGGAGCTCAGTACTTTAGATTTTAAATTAGAAGGCACCTACCTACACATGACCCAGGAGGCTTCTGAACTTCTTAAAACCACCAAACATTGCCCTAATAAACCTCGGTCGGTTACAAGTTCACTACATATACTGAAGTCTTCAACCTACATCCAAACTCCAACAAATGGATCTCCACCATCTATAAATCATGACAAATGATAACTCATCCTTCATAACAAACTACACATGGCCTGAGCGGTCTACTACCAGATGGTTATGACTATCATCATTAGTTTATTACATGCTCCATCTATAAAAGAGATCCTTCAAATATGTTTCCTCCAAGCTCTCTTCTCTCTCCATTACTCTGCTTCTCTATTTACTGAGCACTCCGTTATAGTTGGCCAGAGAACTGACTTGAGCATCGAAGGATCCTGTCGAAACCATCCACCTTCGATTTAGACTTTATTTTGCAAGTCTCGTTGGCGGCCTTATCTTTCCAACTCCAGCTACCTCCGGCATCCTTATAGATTTCTGTACCAATAAAAATATTTTTAATCAAATCATAATATTTCTTTGATCTAATCTAAAATTTTATGATCATGAGTTTATATCAGCATGTAGTAGGACAACCTCTCCACTGTAAGGGATAAACCTTACAGCAGGACAATCATATAATCAGTCCATGCATTTTAAAATATTTATTTTTATATTTAAATAAATTTAAATATAATAAATAATAAATTAATCTAGATCATATCTAATAAATTTATGATTTATATTAGATCTACACAAACTAGGACAATCTCTTCACTATAAGGGATAAACCTTACAATAGGACAACCTTATAATCAGTTCATGTGATCTAATTTTTAATTTTAGATTTAACATCAAATTATAAATTAGATCTAATCTAAAAATAATCTTATCATGCATAAAATCATGTAATAAAATAACCTGGCTCTGATACCAATTGAAAGAAATAGATCTAGGATTCTAGGGTTAGCTTTTGAAACTTTTTCAAAATTACAGCAAAAGAGATAAATTAATCACATTAATTTATAAATAAAATAATATAAAATTCTAAATTTAGCATCTTATTACATGATTAAAGCATGCTATTAAATCAAAAATTAAAAGATTAGAAAACTACATGTTGATCATATCAATAGTAGACTACTCTAGATTAGATCTAGACATGTAAGGAGGAGATCAAATCATCCTTATCTTTGCAAGTTACACTTTTTAACTCACTGATCTGGGGTTGAGTCTATAGGATGCCCACATGATCCCTTGATTGTTGATTAAAAATTCGATGGTTGAAAATCAGCATAGTATGCTAGTACTGTGCTGATCTTTCTTCAATGATTGATCTGGATCTTCCTTCTTCAAAACTTGGAATCTCCAATAAGTAGAAGGAAGGAGGAAGACTTTGTGAATCAGAGATACGCTCAAGACTCATAAAAAAGGGGAGGAAGAGATGTAGAAGAAAAACCCTAAAAGAAGATCCTTCTTCTTCCTTGTTTCTCTCTCCAAGATACAAGATATTGTGTCTCTACAAAGTTCCAGGCCCTAGCTCTTTCTCTCCCAGATTTTTCCATGCCCCTAATGTCCTCTCTCAGATCTAAAAGCCTCTAAAAAATCAGGTCCAAAGAATCTTTAAATAAGGAGAGAGCTAACAAACCTTGTCTAAGTCAAACCCCTAGATAAGATATGTCCAAATAAGGCAATAGTTGGGGTGCCCAACACTTAGGTGCCCCACCCTTCTTTTCAACCACGGACCACCAGCAAAGGACAAACATTATTCCTTCTTTTCACTAAAAAAACTAGAGAAAAAATAGGGAGTGGGCAATACATATGGGTAGGAGTTTTGGTTTGTTAGGATTCCATCACATAGAATTCAAAATCAAAATAGACTACCTTCCTTTGACTTGGTCCATAATAACTTGCCATATAGGAAGAAGAGGGAGAGATGGAGCATGTGTGAACTGGGTGTGAAGTGATAAATACCATAAATTTATCAATAAAAATATTAATTTATCAATTAATTTATATTAGCTTTTAAGAATAATGATCAATTTATATAAAATTTTGAGAAATTAATATTTTTATTAATTAAAAAATAATAAAAATTAAAAAGTAAAATTTTATAATCAATAGAAAGAGCTCATTTTTTTATCACAACGAAATAAGTTTTAAGCAAAATAGAGCTGAAATGGAAAAGATATGAATTTCTAAAAAATAAAATAAATAAAAATTAAATAAAAAAAGAAAATGGCTCAGCCGGCTCTGCAAGCCAAGCCAAGCCGTCAAAGCCAACTCAGCCGTAGAAGCCACCAGTCAGTCCATGATTTAGGCATAGGTCGCTAGCTCAGCGATAACCGACGAATCATGAAGCGACGTGTGGTGGACCTAGACCCTTAAAGGGTTCACAGAAAATCTATCATGGCTCACTAGGCATTTTGAACTTTTCACTCGACGAAAGGAGGCACTGATTGGTTGCAGTGTGCGGTGCGGCTGGTCCACACGATCCATAGCTACAGTAATTATGCGATCCAATGGCCTGTGTTCGATCCGATGGAGATCCGACGACCCATGACAAATCCTTCTTTGATTCAAATAGTGCTCAGCGATCTAGCACGATTCGACAGCCAGAAAACCAACCGATGAAGATCCAATGGTCCAAAAAGCTCCCAACTTGATTAAAACATCTAGAACTCGATCCAACGGTCAGATTCTCTCCTGATTAACTCAATCGAACGGCTAGAATTTAATCTGACCTAATCTAGGCTGATACACATCCAATTTTGATGATTTTTAGTCCATCAGATTTCTATTGAACGACAAATTTCATCCAGAACAGTAGAATTCATCCAGAACTTCTTTTAATCTGATTTTTACTTGAATTTTTTTATATTTTGATGATCAAAGAGCTCCTTAGTCCCACATTATCCAGAAGAAAACTCTTCAACCCCCCTAGCTCTATAAAAATGATCCCAGGCCTCTAGAAATCGACATCTCCAGTCAAGGTGAAGCTTTGGTATCGGGTGAAGCTAGGCTTTGGGTTAATGGCTGCTTCGAGACAACTAGTATCGAGAGAAAAAGCTGAGCTTCTACATCATCTTTCCACCAATGCCGATCCAAGATCAGACATCAGGCTATTTTATTTTATTTTTTTTCTTTTCAAATTTTATGTATTTAAATTTTAAAATTTTAATTAATATAATATTTATTTTTATGTTTTTTAATTTTATGCTCTTTATTTTTATTATAATTTAATTTTTATATTTTAATTATTACTTTTTATTTTTCTGCAAGTAGATGCTAAGATCTAACTAGTAGATCTTAGTACCAAGTTTACTTTTCTACATAATTTAATTTTTACTTTGCAATTTTAATTTTTAATTTTTAACTTCAAATTTTATTTTTAAATCTTTTTTTTAAAAAAAATCAAAGATTTCAAATCAAAAAATACTACCTTTCCTATGGATTCGATCGGACTCACTGCTATCTACGCATTTTTAATTATTTTAAGAAGTCGAATTAAACTGATAAACATGGTGTCTTAATAATAACATCACATTCTCATCAAGTTTTTGGCACCATTGTCGGAGATTATTTTTGATTTTTAATTTTAATTTTTTTAATTTATTTTAAATAAATTAAAAATAATTTTCATAAATGCACCAAGTTTTTGGGGCCGTTGTCGGAGAAGGCACGAATATTAAATTTTTGATCTCTTTAATTTTTTTGTAAATAAATTATATATAAAAATTTTATAAATATTTCTTGCTAACTTTTTTTTATTTTTTTTATAGAAAAAAGGTTAAAGAACAAAAAGAACCAGGGCAAGGAACAAATCGTTTAGTTTTGCTTGGTGAGATCAATCCTAACCCTAGTCCTTTTTAGACAACTAGAATGATCGATGGATCATAACTCTTCTGATTCAGACAACTAGAATGATCGATCATTTAAATCATTCTAATTGCTCCCAAAATCTACCAGTGACACCTAGCAGTATATGGTGGCAATCCATCAAAATTGAAAATGAACCTCTCGGTGCAGCTACCTGTATGATTAAGTTCTTCTATCTTGAGCCTCGATCAGATTAGGATTAAGATGAACTCGTCAAACCCTAATTTCTATCATATAATTTAACCATTCGATTCATGTTCGATGTGAAATCCTTAATAGAAATTCTTTCTATTATTTCACTCTATCATGGCCATGGGCTTATGGACTTGATTCTCATGATCATCATAAAACTGCTCCTCATCCACCGAGGTCGATAAATTTTTTCTTGATGCAATCCAATTCCTACAATGAACATACTATAGCCAACATACACCTCAGGATTTTGAATGGCTAGGAGATCGAGTCATGGTGTAGTCAAACTATAACACCCTCAAGGTGAACTACCAAGGCACCTCAGGTCAAAGAATCAGACACACCACTGCAGCTTCGTGTCAGTCATCGACAAGAAGGTAGACTTCCTTATGACTGCTCGAGGTGGTCACGCTCAGTGCCCTCCTTCTCTAACGAGTACCTTTACTCTTGCTCCAATGTCTCTATATGTAAACTCAGACTCATCTACTATAAAAAAGTGATTGTACACCAACCTTTTGGATCAATCACCATCCTCATGATGATCCTACAGTTGGGAGCATTTTATGAGTTAATAATAAAAATTAATGTCTTAAATTTTCAACTCTTGAAAATATGAATTATTATTACCATTAACTTAAGGAATGTATCACAGACACTAAATACACATTTATGATAGCAATTAACCTATTTTATTATTTATAGTCAAAATTATAATTTTGCCCCCAGAAGTGTATTACAAGTGTCAGGCAATTCTGGCTTCTAGGGCACACATATCTAACAAACTCCCACTTGACCTAAAGCCAATTAGCTACAAATCTAAGCCTCATCTTCTCAAGGTAGACTTCGATCTTCAGCTGGCCCAACAGCTTTGTAAGTGGGTCTACCGTATTGTCTATGAAGTCGACTCTCTTGACCTCAACGTAACCCTTCTCAAGATATCACAGATGAGGTGGTATCGCCGCTCGATGTGCTTGAATTTTTGCTGAGACCTTAGCTCCTTAGCTAAAGCTATGGCACCATTATTATCGCAGTATAGAGGAATGGCATCTGATGGCATCACTCTGATCTCTACGACAAACTTCTTGTACCAGAATGCCTCCTTCACATCTTCTGATGCAGCAATGTATTCTGCTTCCATGGTGGAATCCACTATCACAGTTTGCTTGGAATTCTTCCAACTGACAGCACCACCATTACACACAAACAGACTCCCAGATGTCGACTTTCGATCATCTACATCAGACATAAAATTTGAGTCTGTATATCCCTAGACTTGGAGTTCTCCATTACCAAAGACCAACAACATATCCTTAGTTCTTCTTAAGTACTTAAGGATACATTTCATAGAAGTTCAGTATTCTTCACTTGGATTCAACTGATATCTGCTCGTGACACTCACAGCATGGGCTATATCAGGTCGTGTACATAACATGGCATACATGAGGCTCCCTATTGTTGAAGCATAAGGGATCTTGCTCATGTATTCTATTTCCTCAGGTGTGCTAGGGCACATCTTCTTGGAAAGATGAATACCATGTCTGAAGGATACTAATCTCCTCTTAGAGTTTTCCATGCTAAACCTCTTTAGCACTTCCTCTATGTACATCTTCTGTGAAAGTCCTAGCATCCTATTCGGTCTATCTCTATAGACCTTAATTCCTAGAATAAAAGGATGCTTCACCTAGGTCTTTCATGGAGAATTCTTTGGATAACCATATTTTAACTATGGTCAACATGGGAATATCATTCCCAATAAGGAGGATATCATCCACATATAATATGAGGAAGACAACAGCGCTCCCACTGACCTTTTTAAAGATACTTCACTTAGGTCTTTCATGGAGAATTCTTTGGATAACCATATTTTAACTATGGTCAACATGGGAATATCATTCCCAATAAGGAGGATATCATCCACATATAATATGAGGAAGACAACAGCGCTCCCACTGACCTTTTTGAAAGATACATGGCTCCTTTCATTTTTTGATGAAACCAAATAATTTGATCACATCATTAAAATGAGTGTTCCAGCTCCGAGATGCTTGCTTAAGTCCATATATGGACCTTTGCAGCTTGCAATACCTTGTGATCAGCATCACTGGATGTCAAACCTAGTGACTGTTCCATATAGATATCTTTCTCAAAATATCCATTTAAGAATGCCATTTTTATATCCATTTGCCATATTTCATAATCGAAATAGGCTGCAATAGCAAGCAATGTGCGGATGGATTTTAGCATAGCTACTGACGAAAAGGTATCCTGATAGTCAATGCCTTCACGCATTGACTATAACCTTTTGCCACTAATCTAGCCTTTGAATGTCTCCACATTCCCATCTGCACCAATCTTTCTCTTGTAGATCCATTTACACCCAATAGGTACTATACCTTCTGGTGGATCTACCAAGGTCCAGACTTGGTTTGAGTGCATCGAGTCAATTTTCTGACTTCATTGCCTCTAAGCCATTTCTCGGAGTCGATATCTGATATCGCCTCTTGTTATAGGTTTTTGGGATCATCACCATGAACCCCATTACCTACGAGGAACATTTTTCTCTACTTTCTCTGAAATAGTACCTAAGTACCTTCTCAAGGGGATAGGAAACTCTTTTCGATCTACGAGGTGGAGGAGGTAGTGATTGCTTATTGGCTCAACCTGATTTGGTTCCATTTGGTCCTTAGCTCATTGTTCTTGTGAGACTTTCTCATCGAAGCTTGATCTGCTTTTTCCAATGCCGCTATCTTGAATAAACTATTTTTCAAGAAAGATGGCATGTCGACTCACAATCACATTATGGATCTTCTAGAATGTAGAAATAATATCCTAATGACTCTTTAGGATATCCTATGAATCGAGCTCTAAAGGACCTAAAGTCTAACTTGTCCGCTTGTTGTCTTTTGACATGAGCCGGACAACCCCAAATTCTGAGATGACTCAGACTTGGTTTCTTACCATGCCATATCTCATACGGTGTGGTAGGAATGATTTTAGAAGGAACCCTATTCAGTAAATATATTGAAGTTAACAAAGAGTATCCCCAAAGAAAATCAGGAAGGTCTGTGAAGCTCATCATGGATCGGACCATATCTAATAGGGTCCAGTTCCTCTGTTCTGAAATTCCATTGAGTTGAGGTGTTCCTGGTGGAGTCCATTGAGAGACTATGCCATTTTTATTTTGATAGTCCAGAAATTTTTGATAAGGTATTCACCTCCTCGATCTGATCGAAGAACCTTAATGGGTTTTTTAGTTTATTTTTCTACTTCATGTCTGAATTTCTTTGAACTTTTCAAAAGCTTCAGACTTGTGTCTCATAAGATACACATACCCATACCTAGATAGATCATCGGATAAAAAAGGATAATGAAGTAGACAAAATTGCCTCTAGCCGGCACATCAAAAGGGCCGCACACATCAGTATGTACTAGGGCAAGAAGATCCGTGGCCCTTTCCCCATGTCCTACAAAAGGAAAGTTTAGTCATTTTGCCATGAAGACAAGATTCATAAGTTGGATATGACTCGAAAGTCAATGGACTCAATAGCCCAATTTTCTCCAATTTGTTAATCCTATCTTCTGCTATATGACCTAGTCTTAGGTGCCATAGATACCTATCATTTGGACTATCCCTAGGTCGTTTCATGGCATTCACATTTTGCTCGATATTAAAAATAGATACATCAATATGTAACTGATAAAGATCGTTAATAAGAAAACCACTTGCAATTTTATTTCTTTCATAAAGAATGTTACAATGGTCCTTAAGAAAACTAATTACATAACCTTCTAGTGCTAGGCATGAAACAGAAATCAAATTTCTGCTTGCTGCAGGCACATAATAACAGTCTTTTAAAACTAAATCTAAACCAGATGGTAGTCGAAGAGGGTATGTTTCCACCACCACGGCAGCAACTCTTGCTCCATTTTTGATGCGTAGGATCATCTCACCATCCCTCAGCCTCCTGCTATCCTCAAGATCCTGCATGGAAGTGCACAAATGAGCACTAGAACCAGAGTCAAGCACCCAACTGGATGCAGAAGAAATCGTAAGGTTAGACTCAATAACGAGCATACCTCCAGAAGGACCTGCCTTCCTTATTCTTCAGGGTGGCCAGGTAAGTAGGGCAGTTCCGCTTCCAATGGCCGTCATTGTTGCAATGGAAATACTTTCCTTTGTCAGCAGCCTTCTTCTTCAGCTCTGCCTTTTTCTTCTTTCCTCCTTCCATCTTCTGCTTTTTCACAGACTTCTTCTTTTTTAAAAGACTTTCTCTTGGAAGAAGTCCATTCCATAGCAAGCACTGAGCCTTTAGAATCTTTCATGAAAAGCTCAGTAGTAACCAGCATATTCATAAGTTCGGCCAGGGAATTTTGAAGTTTATGCATATGGTAGTTCATGATGAACTGCCCATATGCATCAGTCAAGGATTGCAGAATTATATCATTCTGCAGATCCAAGTCCAACTTCACTCCGAGCTTCTCAAGCTCTTCCAAGTCCTTGATCATCATCAGACAATGATCTTGGACTGACTGCCCATCACACATTTTAGCCTTAAAAAGTTGTTTAGTGACTTGATACTTGGCTGTGCGACTCTGTTCACCAAACATCTCTTGTAGATGAGCCAATATTTGGTGGACAGTCCTGATATCTTCATGTTGGTGCTGAAGTTTATCAGACATCGAGTTCAACATGTAATATCTAGCCTTGTTATCTTCATCCATCCACTTATCAAGATACCCTCTCTATTCAACGGATGGACGAGCTGGTAAGGTGGGAGCGTCCTAGTCTAATACATGAGTTAACTTCCTAAAATCCAAAATAATTTTGAAGTTCTGAAGCCAATCTTTATAATTGGGTTCGGTCAGTCTATGGGTGTCTAGGATACGTGCTAGTGGGTTGGATGCAGATATTTTTCTGTAGAGAGTCAAAGTTTCTAGTTAGATATTATAATTAAGACTTAACTAATTTATTTAAAAATTTTATTTTTAAATAAATTAGCTTCCACTATTTTCTTAGATCTCTATACTCCCTCTGTAGAGATGCAAAAATCTTCACGATTAATAATTTTTAGTGGGTTGTGCGGTCCCACCAATTGACTCATCACCTCATCTAACATTTATTGGTGATGGGTCAGCTAATGAGTGAACAATTCTTGTTCAATGATTCTCTAATCATGGTGCACCCAAACTTGATCTCTAATTCATGAATCTCACCATGGTGCACCCAAACTTGATCTCTAATTCATGAATCTCAGCATGTCTGAAATATTGATCCACTCCTTAGTTAAGTCAAACCCATCATTTGCATAGATTGGATTCCTAATTGAGTCTCTCACCATGTCTGGAATATTGAGCCCAATCCATCCTCCAGCCTATAGCATCCAATGCCTAATAGACATCGTTGCATCTTTCTAGTGCAGCTGAACCACTATAACCAGTCGAGAACAATCAACTCTAGGAAGGGCTCACACATCTACAATCATGGAAGACCTTAGACTTAATCTTTTCTTAGGAAGATTTGATTTAGGTCTCATTAAATTGGACTTGACATAGTCATAACCATTATGACTAACCTAGTGGCATGGGTTAGCTCGGATTATTGACCACCTCAGATCAGGACTGAGCCAACAAATATGGCCAGGTAAGTGAGATCGGTGGAAGGGATATGCCATTAACTCGATAAGAATGCATTCGAGTCGAGTAGCTTCCAATTAAAAATCAGTCGGTCGTATCTGCCAAACTTACCTTAGACACCAAATTATTGAGCCAGAATCAATCGAATTAGCCTACAATCCAGACTCTAACCACTGAGACTAATTAGGTCTTAACTTGATCGATCACTCACGTGACTCGATCTTGACCCAGACTTAATCCTATTAGGCTGGTCAATTTAAGCACTGTTGATTCCATCTAACCAACTCTTGATTCGGTTTGATCAACCACTTAGACCTAATTGAGCAACCCAAGCCCGAACCCAATATTATGAATATATCTTAGATCTAAAATTCTTAATTTTAGACCTAATTAATATTTCATAATCTTAATTCTTAATTAATTTTGGGGTTCATAAACAAAATATGTATATTAAATTCTAAAGTTTCAGTATCTAGGGTTTTACATAAAGTAAGTTCTTGATTTCTGATTAAGGACGAACATGCAGCATCCCTACATATCATAAAAACATCCCATCAAATAGAAGGAGAGGGCATCTAAACCCTACTTTATTCTTATGACCGGGCGGCCAAGGGGAATGCCTTAATCAAAAATATACAAAACTACAAAACTAGTTAGATCTACATCATATATCTCATATACAAAAATTGATCTAACTATAAATATATTTTGCATACATCTCATGTATCATATCATGCATATTTTCAGATCTAAATTATTTTATAATTATCTAAAAAATTAGATTAAAATTGATCACATCAAAATAAATTCTAATCTAGATAATTATGTAGAACTATTCTACAACTAGTCTAAACATGCATTCATCATATGATCCAGTAATTAAATAATTTTATTTTCTATTTTTTAGATCTTATTATAACAAATATAACATCAAAAATTACTAAATAAATAGATCTATAATTATAACTTAATCAAATTAAATTATGAACATGCAAGCCTATGTATAGAATCGTTCTATTTTACAACTAGTCTTGCATCTTGTAAAACATAGATCTAAATTATTTAATTTTAATTTTTTTAATTTTAGATCTAATCACATCTCATGTGACATTTAAAATCTCCTATTTAATAGATCAAAAATAAATTTAAATCAAATCTAAATAATTTTTAGAACCTGACTCTGATACCAGTTGAAGGAAAAATTTTGATTTTTTGGATCGGATTCGTTCAGATCTGATTGGATCAAGAGAGATATTTCAAAAATTTCTCTTATAAATCTAGATCAGATCTTAGATATTTTAGATCTAATTTTATAGATCTAATAAATAAAAATAAAAATAAATTAAATCTAATTTAATTTATACCTTGATGTTGGATAATCAGATTATCCTTTGATGATCCCGCTGTTTGCTTGAGGTTCTGGATCTAGCCACGCAAGCGTCTGGCCTCTACCGATATCCACTCGAGCTAGATCTAGAGATCTTCTTCTTCTTTATTACCTCTCCAAATATTAGATTTGGATCTAATTTGGAGGATCTTCAAAACTTTTTTCAAAGATCTGCAGTCATCTCTGTAATAGTCCTGCCTTCTTCCTTTCTCGTCACCTTTCTCTTGCCTGGATCGCACCAAACTGGAGCCCAAATCTCCTTGGGCATGGAGAGGAGAGAGAGGACCAAAAGATGGCATGGAGGGTGAGGGGCAGTCTTAGGGTGTGAGCTAAGAGAGAACTCAATTAAAGTTAGGCGCAGACAGGGTTTATATAGACCTTATTGCGCCATGTAGTGCCACATCATCCCGGCCAATCACGTTGCTTCATGCAATCAAATCTAAATCTAATTGATGGGATGACATCACCTAATCCAATCAGATGAGAGCCCCCTCAATTCATCCTTAGATGGTGCCTAAGACTAGTCAAAGTCTATTTCTAGGCACCACCTAAGTAGAATACAAGAAGCAACCTGAAGTCCCATCTATATGGAACTCCAAGCATCCCTATCCATGGCCGCACACCTCCCAGACGTGTGCCCCCTTCTTTTTAATTTCTAGCAAGGGGACAAGCCCCTATCTACTCTCCTATGGGTGCATGACATATGGATAGATGTCTAAGTGTCAAAGGTCAATGTTTGACCAAAGTCAAAAGACAAGAATTAGCAGGTGATGGAAAATGACAGGTATTGTCTCAAATTTATCTCATAAGTTAAGACAACCCTTTTCTGATCTGGACAAGCTTTAGTCAGACCAAGTAAAAGTATTTGAGTGAGCACAAACACATTTGGCTCAGTCGAGATAACTTTTAATGATAGTAGAAGGAGAACATTAGGCTCAATCATGTGCTAGCACTATTTTCTTGAACCTAATTGAATCTTATTCAAATCAATTTAAATTGGATTAGTCCAATTAATGATATCTAGATCCAAACCCTTATTTCTATGATCTAGTTAGGTTTAGTTCTGTATGATAATGGGATATGTTATGATCTCTATCACTGACATCATCGAAACTCCTTTCGATGGATCATAACTCTTTTGATTCAGACAATTAGAATGATCGATCATCTAAATCATTCTAATTACTCCCAAAATCTATCAGTGACATCTAGCAGTATATGATGGCAATCCATCAAAACTAAAAATGAACCTCTTGGTGTAGCTACCTGTGTGATTAAGTTCTTCTATCTTGAGCTCCGATCATATTAGGGTTAAGGTGAACTCGTCAAATCCTAATTTCTGTCATATGATTTAATCATTTGATTCAAGTCCGATGTGAAAACCTTAATAGAAACTCTTTCTATTATTTCACTCTGCCATGGCCATGGGCTTATGGACTTGATTCTCATGATCATCATAGGGACTGCTCCTCATCCATCGAGGTAGATAGATTTCCTCTTGGTGCAATCCAATTCCTACAATGAACATGCTATAGCCAACATACACCTCAAGGTTCTGAATGGCTAGGAGATTGAGTCATGGTGTAGTCAAACTATAACACCCTCAAGGATGAACTATCGATGCACCTCAGGTCAAAGAACTAGACACACCACTGCAGCTTCGAGTCAGTCATCGATGAGAAGGTAGACTTTCTTATGATTGCTCGAGGTGGTCACGCTCAGTGCCCTCGTTCTCTAATGAGTACCTGTACTCTCGCTCTAGTGTCTCTACACTGTAGACTCAAGACTCATCTATTATAAAGAAGCGATTGTACACCAACCTTCTAGATCAATCACCATCCTCATGATGATCTTATGATCGAAAGCATTTTATGAGTTAATAACAAAAATTCATGTCTTAAATTTTCAACTCTTGAAAATATGAATTATCATTATCATTAACTCAAGGGATGTATCACAGACACTAAATACACATTTATGATAGAAAATAATTTATTTTATTATTTATAATCAAAATTATAATTTTGCCTCTAGAAGTGTATTACAGGTGTCAGCCAATTTTAGCTTCTAGGGCATACATATCTAACAGGTAAGCCTTTCAAAATTCAATTAGTTGCATGCATGTAGTTTAAATTGCATAGAATCCTTTGATTAAAAGTGTTTTGTGCATATTCATATTAAACCAAATTAAGGGCAACACCCAATAAAACAAGATAAGGTGGGGATTTGATCACCCTTCCTTGGCCCACAAACAACCAACCAGCATCCTACATTAACCTAAGCTTTTAATTTTAAAATTAATTAGACATCAGCCCTAGGAACTTGAGCTCAATAGGATAAGGAATCCTAAGAGTTGAACCAGGTTAAGGTTAGTCAATTTGACTGGTATCTAAAAAAGTGGTTCAGGAATGATTGGGTCCAAAAGAAGGTAGTTTCTAATTGGTTTCGTTCACCTACTTGGCCAAGCACAATTGGTGTCTAAGGCAAGCAATGGAGGGACTCCCACCGACCTTACACTTACCTACCAGTTGATTGACTGATCCTACACTTGGAAGGCTTGAAGGTGACCTTGGTAGTTAGGAGCTGTCTAGATCTAGGATAACCCTTAGTCAGGATTGATTGACCAATTTGATTGCTAACCAACATCAAATCTAATTAAACCTAATTCTTCTCTCTCTTCTTAGTTCTAGGACTCCTTAGGATCTCTTCTTTAGAACTCTTCTTTCTTTCTCCTCCTCTCTCCTCTAAAAATTAAATTAAATTAAATTAAATTAAATTAAACTAACTAAAAAATATTTAAAATAATAATTAAATTAAATTAAATTAAAATTAATAAATAAAATAATTTAAAAAATTAATTTTTAATATAATAAAATAATAAAAAAATATAAAAAACATTCTAAAAAATTTTTGAATCACACGTTAGGGTTGCACTAGTATATGTACAATAGAAAATTGCTTTACCTAATCTAGTTGAACCCAACCATAAAATTAAAAGACTGAATTATATTAAACCCGATAACCAAATGGCTGAAAATTTTAGAGAACCATCTAAGTAGATGAAAGAATACTTTATTCTTTCTACTTATAACCCATCGACTTGTATCCAGTTACTTGATATCCATGCTACCCACTATGAGATTAAGCCGACTATAATTCAAATGCTTTCATTTTTCTATGGGAATACCAATGAAGATTTTTATAAATATCTGATGAATTCTTAGAAATCTGCTCTACGATGAGAATTCAAAATTTAGCTGAGGATTCCCTTAGACTAATTTTATTTCTCTTATCTTTAAAAGATAAAGCCAAGTATTGGCTTGGCACAATAGGAAGACCAATTAAAACTTGGGCTAAATTGCAAAGTGAATTTCTTAAGAAATTTTATCCCATAGGCTGAACCAACATTATGAGGCAAACTATCACTGGATTTGCTTAGCTTCCATGGGAGCAAATTCATGAGTCATGGGAGAGACTTAAGAAACTTCTTAGAAAATGCCCACACCATGGTCTGTCTAAGTGGCAAATAGTTCAAGCTTTCTATGAGGGTTTAGGAGACTAATACAGATAGATGGTAGAAGCATCCTATGGAGGCACATTCATGAATAAAAGTGAGGATGAAGCCTATGCCTTATTTGAAACTCTAAGTGAAAACTCGATCAACCATGCTTCATTATCTTTCTACCAAAAGCGGGAAGGGATTTATGATTCAAACTCTAGTTCTAAGTCTGACTTGAACCAATTAGCTCAGAAATTAGATAAAATTGATCTTTTTGCCTAAAAATTAGATCAAGTCCTAACCCTAGGTCAACAATCTCCTGCATAATTCATATCATCTTCTAATTATCAGGAGATTTATTCAATCTGTGCTAGTCTAACCCATCATATGAGTGAATGTCCTATGACTGCATAGTTTCCACCTTTTATCTAAGAATAAGTCCAAGCTACTAAAGGCTACTCCAAGTTAGTTAATGATCTATTTTCAAATTCATATAACTCTGGCTGGAGAAATCATCCCAATTTTTCTTAGAAATCACAACAGACTCAAGCTCAGATCCAAACTCCATCAGTGCAAAATTATCAGAATAGACCTCAATACCAGAACTATGCTTATAACAAAGGTCAGCCTAGTAAGCCTTTCCAGCCACCACATCATAATCAGCCCTCATACCCACCTCCTCAATAGACCAATCTAGTTGACGATAGATTTAACCAACTTCAACAATTGATTCTAACTCAACAGCAATCTATCGCCATGCTAGAAGCTCAAATTGGACAACTAGCTAAATCTAACATGAGGAGAGAACTAGGTCAATTATCAAGCCTACCAATTTCAAACAACCCACCTATGTACACCAACTACCGGACCAAGTCATCAATTTAATGTCTCACTTAAGAATCGCCAATTTGAGAATGCCAAAGTAATTTTTGAACTTAAAAGCTATAAGATTCTTATGGACCCATACCAAGACCACATGAAAGAGGCTAGTACTGATGCTAACCAAAATAAAAATTTAGAGGAACAGGTTAGTATTGAGACTAACCACATAGAAGAACCCGAGTCAGAAATTAGTACTGATACTAGTTTCAGTTTAGATGAGATAGACATATAAAAAAAGAGAATAGATGATTTACCTGAGACTTATAAACCTAATGTTCTATTCTCTTCAACCCTAGAAGCCGGTTCTTCTTACAAAAATCAAGAGGCATGTAATGAAATGTCAATGGAGTTATTTAAATAAGATTATATTAATTTATCTTCAAAATTAAAATCACCTTTAGTCATCCTTCCAGCATCCATTGAATCAAACTTAACTCCTAATACAAAAACTCAATTCATGAGCATTTTAGAAGAACAAATAGGAGAAATTCTTAATAAACATGGGTCTAAGAATGGGGTTACAAATTATGTCCCTAAAATTAATAATGAATATATCAATAATGGGATTATAAATCAACTTTCTAAGATTGGCAATCCAAAACCATTGGAATTTGTCAATCCAGTATTTGACATAGGATAGTAAGCTGCATTGTGTCTGACTGAAGACAGTAAACTTAGCACTTATTGGGAGGCAACCCAATATTTAATTTTTTTTAGTTTAATTTATCTTTTTAATTGATTTTTTTTTTAGGATAATTTGAATAAGTTGGAGGGAGAGCCTAAATTCTCAAAGGCATGTGCTAGACCAAAAATATACTGAGTCAGGTGTATTCTTTCATGTTATTTATTACATCCTTTATTTTTCTTCTCCATTGAGGACAATGTCGATTAAGTTGAAGGGAGAGAAAAATAAATTTTTTTATAATTTTAAGTCCTAAAAAAAGTTAGTATTTAGTATTTAGACACCTGATTATGCTTAAGAATTGAATTAAACTAAGCATTTTTAAAAAAAAATTGATGCATAGATCAGAAAATCTATGAGATATTGAGGAATCAAGTATTTAAAAAATTTAATAAAGAGTTAAGTCTAGAATATAAAAAGTTTTTTCTTTGAGCATTTCTAATATTTTTCTACTAGCATCAAAGAAAAGTCTACTTCTTATGGGCTTGTGTAGGATAACTATACGTTTCTTCATATAAAAAAAATATTTTAAATAAAATAGTTTTCAAATACTTCTCACTGAGTAATCGGGCCTCTTTGCCTAAACAAGCATTGAGTTTCGCATCAAAAGATGGGAAGGGCAAAGAAGCTCATTGTAAAGCTAGTCTTAACTCATTGCCTGTTTGATTCGAGCTAGTAAGCCCGAGGGGTATTCTATAGCTAGTGCCTTAAAGCAAACTGGTTTGAAAATCATTGACCCAAGACTCGCTACATGGATCAAATAAAAAGCTTAAGGAATTAAGACACTCCATAGTGGTACAATGTTAAAAAAAATTAAAAAAAATTGGTTTTCCATCGAGTAATCGAGTCTCGTTGCCTAAGTAAGCAATGATATTCACATCAAAAAGTGGATAATGTAAAAATAAAAATCAATAAATGAAGGGTGAAAGTAGCAACATACTTGCCTATATAAAAGTTTAGACAAATCAGAGATAAAGATAGGATAATTTAAAAAAAATTTAGAAAAAATTAATATTTTTTACTTAATTTTTTTATTAATAAGTATTAATATCCTAATGATATGTCTCACTTAAGCTCTACTGAATATCAATGGCCATTTTAAAAACTACTTAGGTAAAATTTGAAACTCTAAAGTTAAAAGGTATTTAAAACTAAATTCTTTCTTTACTCGAGGACGAGCAAAGCTTAAGTTGGAAGGTGTGATAAGTACCATAAATTTATCAATAAAAATATTAATTTATCAATTAATTTATATTAACTTTTAAGAATTAATGATCAATTTATATATAATTTTAAGAAATTAATATTTTTATTAATTAAAAAATTAATTAAAAAATAAAAAAAATAAAAAAAATAAAATTTTATAATTAATAGAAAGAGCTTATTTTTTTTATCATAACGAAATAAGTTTCGAACGAAACAGAGCTAAAATGAAGAAGATATGAATTTCTAAAGAAATAAAATAAATAAAAATTAAATAAAAAAAGAAAAATGGCTCAGTCGGCTCCGCAAGCTAAGCCACCAAGCCAAGCTAAGCCGTCAAAGTTGACTCAGCCATAGAAGCCACCAGTCGGTCCACGATCCAAATGTAGACTGCCAGCTCAGCGACAACCGACGAATCATAAAGCGACACATGGTGGACCTAGACCCTTAAAGGGTTCATAAAAAATCTATCATAGCTCATAAGGCATTTTAGACTTTTCTCTCGATTATAGGAGGTGCTGATTGATTACGATGTATGGTGCAGCTGGTCCACGTGATCCATAGCTACAGTAATTATGTGATCCAATGGCCTGTGTTTGATCCGATGGAGATCCGATGGCCCACGATAAATCCTTCTTTGATTCGAATAGTGCTCAGCAATCTGGTACGATCCAATGGCCAAAAAACCAGTCGGTGAAGATTCAATGGTCCAAGAATCTTCCGACTTGATTAAAACATCCAAAACTCGATCTGATGGCCAGATTCTCTCCTAATTAACTCAATCGAACAGCCAAAATTTAATCTGACCTGATCTTGGTCAATATGCATCCGATTATGATGATTTTTGGTCCGTCGGATTCTTATTGAATAGCCAAATTTCATTCAGAGTAGTGGAATTCATCCAAGACTCCTTTTAATCTGATTTTCACTCTAATTTCTTCATATTTTGACGATCGAAAAGCTCTTTAGTCCCACATTGCCCAAAAAAAAACTCTCCAGCCCTCCTAGCTCTATAAAAAGGACCCCAGGTCTCTAGAAATCGACATCTCTGGTCAAGGTGAAGCTTTGGTATAGGATGAAGCCAGGCTCTAAGTTAATAGCTACTTCGAGGCAACTGGTGTCGAGAGGAAAAGCTGGGCTTCTACACCATCTTTCCACCAATATCGATCCAAGATCAAAGATCAGGCTATTTTATTTTATTTTTTTTTTAAATTTTATGTATTTAAATTTTAAAATTTTAATTAATATAATATTTATTTTTATATTCTTTAATTTTATACTCTTTATTTTTATTATAATTTAATTTCTATATTTTAATTATTGCTTTTTATTTTTCTGCAAGTAGTTGCTAAGATCTAACTAGTAGATCTTAGTACCAAGTTTACTTTTCTACATAATTTAATTTTCACTTCATAATTTTAATTTTTAATTTCCAACTTTAAATTTTATTTTTAAATTTTTTTCTTTTTTTTAAAAAAAATCAAAGATTTTAAATCTAAAAATACTATCTTTTCTATGGATTCAATCCGACTCACTGCTATCTACATATTTTTAATTATTTTAAGAAGTCAGATTAAACTGATAAACATAGTGTCTAATGACAACATCGCATTCTTATCATGAAGTGTTTTGATGCCAAAACTCTTAAGAAAAGGGCATGGGGGCGTTAGGACTAAGGTGGCACAAGGAGAGAAAATCCTAGTCATACTAGAATTCCTATTTTGACTTGGTCAAATATGATCTTTGGACCAAATTAAATCAAAGTGACCATCTAGCAATGGTACCGATGGTCGGATAGGTCGAATGTGTAAAACAATATCCTTAAAATCCATGTGGATATAGTTTCTATATAATTCATCCCCTTGACCAAAATGCTCATAGGACACCTCGGAGTTTAACTGTCAACCCTAATTAGGTCATCCACATTATATCTCAAAATATCAAATCCATCTCATGGATTATCCTGGCTAAGATTTTGCTATATTGAAATACAATGATGCATCCTTCTCTAACTCTTGGAGTGGTCAATCTCATCTTGATCACGTATCGACTTCATAAGTACTTGACTATGCTCAAAAATCTTTCATTACTAAATTAAAAATTTAGTTAATCTAGTACCAAAGCATAGTAAGTTGCTTACAAGCTACTATGGTGATCTTAGGTCTAAGTGATACTTATACCTATATCCCATCAAAGTAATTCTTGATAATAGAATGCTCTGGAGTTAGTCACGTTTAGGGATGATGTACCCTTACATCTCACTTGTATGTCATACCAGTGTCTCCATACTCCTTGGTTAAAAGGACGATCAACCTATATAGCATACAATGATCTATGCTCGATAAACGCTGTCGTCCTAATTAACAGCATATCATTCGATCGTGAATAGTTTAAGGACTAATCGATAAATTTTCTCTTTATCAAAACTAAATAATCCTAAGAACTTCATCACAATAATGGAGTTCATTAGAAGATGTAAACTTTATGATGAAAATATTAAAATATATATTTTATTTATTAATAAATTAATTATAATTATAAGATAGCTTAACCATCAACAGGCTGATGATTGACTTTGGAATATATTTTCCAATATAGCTTGCCCCAAAACCTACCAACAGAGATTCTTTTTAAATATTATTATAAAATTATTATAAATATTATAAATAATAATTAATAAATATTACTATAAAATAAAATTTAAAAAAGAATCATACCTATGGCTATGGGGAGGGGGGTCGCACATGTGAGCTCAAAAGTGGCACTCCTAAGTCTTGAAAACATGAGAAGATAGGTCATGAAAAGACAGAAGTGAGCTGAAAGAAAAATCACTCAATAGTAAAGTTCAGAAACTGGATCGGCTAAGTTGGAAATTGGGTCGGCTCAGTCTAGGACTGGGTCGGCTAGGTCTTAGAAAAAAATTTAGATAGAAAGCAGCATTTTTGGACTGTTGGCATGGTACACAACTGGGTTGGCTCAGTCTGGAATTGAATCGACCCAGTCGTAGGTTAGTCAGTTCAGTCTAAAATTGGGTCGGCTCAGTTTTTATGGGTTATTATTTTGTGTATGTGGGTTGTTTGGGTTTAGAGAATTTTTCTATGAGCTTGGGCTTGACTCTTTGTAAAGTATATATATTAAAAATAGGTCAAGATTATGAGAGTGCTAAAATATACTGAATAAAAGCTCTTTTCTTCCAAAAATCTCTTCTTCTCTTCATCTCTATTTCTTGATTTATTTGATCATGCTTTCATAGAGATCTTTAAGAAGTACTTTTTTGTTGCTCGGTTAATCACCGACGGCCATGCCGATCCGTATGGAAAGAACACGTATTCCCAATATTTGGTATCAGAGCGGTATTGCATGGAAGAAAGGAAGACACCTAAAATTTACTACATCCAGGATCTATTACACTAGATTTTATCCTAAAAACTTCTAGTTTGCTTGGTGGTTGTCTCTAGATTGAGGTACAGATTATTTAGATGAAGGAACGATGTTATAGAAGTTTGAAAAGAGGATCTAGGGCTAGTTAGATCTTCTTTGAAGGATAGTTTTGCTGGTGTGTGAGATCGTTGATAGGAACACGATGCTGTCGTTAAGACACTGTGTTTATCAGTTTAATCCGACTTCTTAAAATTATTGAAAATACGTAAATAGTAGTGAGTCGGGTCGAATCCACAGAAAGGTAGTGTTTTTAGATTTGAAATCTTTGATTTTTTTGAGAAGAAAAAGAAAATGATTTGAATTTTGAAATAAAAACTGAAGTCGAAAGATTGAAAATAAAAATTAAAAGATGCAGGAATTTAAATTTGGTACTAAGATCTACTAGTTAGATCTTAGCATCTACTTGCAAAGCAATAATTTAAAGTGCAGAAATTAAATTACAACAAAAATAAAAAGTAAGAAATTAAAATGTAAAAATAAAAATTTTTATTAACTAAAATTTTAGAATTTAAATATATAAAATTTTAAAAAAAAAGATAATAAAATAAAATAGCCTGATCTCTGATCTTGGATCGGCATTGGCAGAAAGATGGTGTAGAAGCTCGGCTCTTCTTCTCGGCACCCGTTGCTTCGAAGCAGCCTTTAACCCATAGCCTGGCTTCGCCCTGTACCAAAGCTTCACCTTGATCGAAGATGTTGATTTCTGATGGCCTGGGGTCCTTTTTATAGAGCTAGGAGGGCTGGATATTTTTTTCTAAAGGCAATATGGGACTAATGCCTTTGTAATTATCAAAATATAAATAAATTTGGATAAAATTTGAATCAAAATAGCTTTGATATGACTCTGATAAATCTGATAAAATCCAGCCGTTCAATAGGAATCCAACGGTCCAAAAATCATCAAAATCGGATGCAGATCAGCTCAGATCGGATCGGATTAAATTCTGGCCGTCCGATCGCGCTTCATCGAGGAAATCTGGCCGCAAATTGCACTTCGGGAGTCCTGATCACCGTCGGGAGCATTCTAGACCGTCGGATCGAAGCTAGAATCAGGCACTATCGTCCGATGGTGATCCGAGTGAAATTGGAAACCGAAAAAAATGCCAACCGTCCGATCTTAACCGCAATCAACCGCACCCGTTCGATCGCGCAATCACTGTTCCCATGGACCGCGTAGACCGGCCGCACCGCACATCACAACCAATCAATGCTTCTGTCGTGGAGTGAAATGACCAGATTGCCCTGTGAGCCACGATAAATTTCTGTAGACCCTTTAAGGGTCTAGGTCCACCACGTGGCAGGCTCTGATTCGCCAGATTTTGCTGAGCTGGCGGTCCACACCTGGATTATGGACCAGCTGATGGCTTCAATGGCTGAGTTGGCTTTGATGGCTCGGCTTGGCTTGGTGGCTCGGCTTGTAGAGCCGGCTGAGCCATTTTCTTTTTTATTTAATTTTTATTTATTTTATATATTTTTTTAAAAATTCATATCTTTTCCATTTTAGCTCCGTTTTACTTGAAATTTATTTCATTGTGATCAAAAAAATGAGCTCTTTCTATTGATAATAAAATTTTATTTTTTAATTTTTATTATTTTTTAT